>CP054673.1:39810846-39953203 GCA_013348765.1 Carpinus viminea | reverse complement strand
CTAAAGTAAGGAAATGATAATACCGGAATGTTGCAATATTCAAGCCCCCTTAACTCACATTTGTTAATTCCTTAGCATTGTTATTTGTTTGATTTTGTGTTGTTTTGTGTTTTCGGTATTTAATAAAGATGCAAGAAAACCATTAAATTTGGGTTTAAAGCACAATTTGAGTGGACCTAGAAGATATGATTAAGCTTAACCAATCACAATAGAGGATATATATGATGTGGTTAAGTTTAATCATAACAAGAAAAGGATAAAATCGGAATTTCTCCACTTTGAGTCAAAATCGGATCGGATAGAATTTCAGATTTTGAACACGTCTCAGTATTTTGGCCATAACTTTCAGCTCAAATATCGGATTGAGGTGATTCCAGCGGCATTGGAAAGATAATTCAATTTTCTACAAATCATGCTGAAATAGGATTTTCCTAAATCGGACTCCCGCTATGCCAAAATCGCCCCGCAAGTGAAGGAGGCAAATCTGGACGAATCCTTTTCCCACTTGTACATGGATTGACTCCTAATTCAACTAGGAGAATGAATTTCGAATTTTCTAGGTTTACTAGGGCTTCTAGGACTTGTTGCTCCCTATAAATAAGCCTCTATGCTTCAAGAGAAGATATACTCAGTTTTAGACTTAGTTTTAGGCAGAAAATATTCTTGGAGGCTTAGCGGAGTCATGAGCGCTAACCCTTTGTGGGGTGTTGATGTAACCCTATCCAAGCACAATGGTTTGATTGTATTTAATTTCCAGACTTTCAATTTATGTATATTGATTATATAACTGTGAGAATTGCTACAATTGAATTCTGTTCTTAATTATTAAATGCAATTGTTCTTAAATTCCAAAATCAATATTTGTGAAATTCTTATCTTGTCTTAGAAAGTATTTTACTTTTATTGAACTCAAATCATTCCTATTTTCTGTGATTATGGGGATGATGGTTATATAATGGGTTTAATAGGCATATGATTAATAGGATTAAGATAGGCCATGCCTAGGGAAGACGGGTCGCATTTACACCCTAGTTTAGTGTAATTTAGGTAGACGATCCGTGCCAACCAAGATGGGTTATGCTATTCCATTAATTGTATGAAACTTATTAAAGGGTTTTATAGTTTATGCCTAGGAAAGACGGGTCGCAGCATCTTAGTGGTTAGGTGGACGATCCGCCAACCGAAGATAGATTATCATTACTCTTTAATCAAGTAGTTTCTTGTTTAATTATAATATGCATAGAATGAATTTGGAATTAAATCGATTGACCATTGTTGTGCGGATAGAGGTGAAGTCAATACCTACACTCTTTTATTTTAATTATCTTTTATTTTATGCAATTAGTTTTAGAAAATAAAATCAAAACAATTCTCTTTTAATTAATTAGGTTAAATTTAGTCTTTCAATTTAGTATAAAACCCCTACAGCCCCTTGAGGTTCGACACCCTCAATATAGCCCTATCCTACAGTGATTCGCTCTATTAAGTAGTGGTTAATTTTATTATTGATAATTTTGGTCGTAAAATCACCACATCAGAAAACATGAGTTACGGGACGGTTGGTGAAAATAGGGTTTTTTTGTCATACATTGACCATACGTCTGGGTTTAGGGTCGTATGTCCACCGTATCACTGAAGACCATACGTCTTGGTCACGCATCGACGTTCGGCTATGTGGGTTTTCAGGGAGAACCTCATTTTCTTTCCATTGTCTATCTATTCTCCAATTCCTAGGGCTACTAGGAACACCCTAAAGCCTCCTAGTCTAGTTCACAACCTCCATGCAATGTAACAACGCTAAGCTAACAAAAATGCTAACCCAATGAGATTCAAAGCTTAATTAAGTTAGCAACTATAACGAGCAGCTAACAACATAATTAAAAAGTTAAGGATTGAACGTTACCTCCTTGAAACAAAACCACAAGAGTTTTGCCTCATGAACGTTCTGAAACACACAAACTCCTCACACATGCTCACAAAACACACTCAAAACACTTCTTTTGAGGGCATCTCAAACTTGTGTAAAACACGAAAAAGGGTAGGGGTATTTATAGGCCCAAAAGCGTGAACATCCGGTCAAGGGCATATGTTCGTGGTTCTTGCCCACAATTCAAAGGCTACCTCATATGTCCAAGTAAAAACCAGAGGGTATTCCCCAAAGAAAATTAACTCCCAACTAAGCTTACTTCGCCTAGTTAATACATTTGGGTCACTACATGTCCACCAAAAAGTCTAAATTTCCCCTCAAAATTTCCAAACAAATACCAAAAGAACAACTTTAACGAGGAGTAGAATGTTACCTTCATCGTAGAGTCTTCTTCATCATGCTAGGTAGGTTCCTGATTATCTTGTCCCATCCTTTAATCGGTACATCATCCTCTTCAAGTAATTATGGAAAAAATCACTGTAAGTCATCAAGTGCATCGTACTCGATGTTGCCCACACTATACCAATCCTTGTCAATCTCTACTCCCAAGTCTATCCACTCACAAAAGAAGGAGTTCCACATGCAGTTCAAGTTGATTGATAGGTGCCATAATCTAAGAGAAAACAACCATTTCTTAGTCAACTATTCTCTTATCCAAAATGAGAAATAGGTATACTGTCTAAGTATAATCTTAAAAGAAAGAGTCATACATAATCATTCAAACAAATGCGGTAGCGACTCGATGTCATGCTTTGTTCCCACAATGCTTCCTCAACTCCATGATTGTGCCACAGTACCTTAACGATAGGAATCGTCTTGGTACACAGCATCTGCTCCTTCTTGTCCATGATCTTCACCGATTCCTCCACGTAGGTTAATCCTCATGGATTTTCAACGGCTCATACCACAATCACATCAGGATTAGCGATGTACTTCCTCAGCATAGATACGTGGAAAACATCATGCGTTTTGACCAAATCTGGGGGTAAGGCAATCTTATAAGCCAACCTCCCCATTCTTTGAGTAATCTCGAAGGTCCAACAAATCTAGGGCTAAGCTTTCCCTTCTTCCCAAACCGCATCACTCCCTTCATAGGTGATACCTTCGAACACACGATCCCCCACCAACTCCAAAGGCCTCCTTTGGTTATCGTAACTCTTTGTCACTCAATTGCACTCATCCTTTCCTTGATGACATACACCTTGTCACGAGTGTCCTGAATCAGCTATCGCCCCAATGTCTATCTCTCACCGACATTGTCCCAATACAAGGGTGACACTTCATCCATAAAGTGCTTCATATGGCATTCCAATAGTCGTCGATAGCTATTGTTGTAGGCAAACTCGATCAAAGGCAAGTATTGAACCCAACTACCTTTGAATTCCAACACATGCCCGCAACATATCCTCTAGGATCTGGTTCATCCGCTTCAGACCGACGTCTTTGAGGATGGAAAGCATATCGAACTTTAGCTGTTCCCCATTTCCTTCAAGACTTTGCCAAAATCTCAAGTAAACGAGAGTCTCTGTCCGAAATGATTGTCAATGGTACTCCATAAAATGGACATATTCGGACATATAGTTTAGCCAACTTATCCATCGGATCCTTAACCTTGATGAGAATAAAGTGAGCATTCTTCGTTAGACGATCGACAACAACCCAAATAGAATCTTCCTCAGTGGGTGCCTTGGGTAACCCCAAAATAAAGTCCATAGCAATCTCGTCCCACTTCTATTTCGGTATAAGCAATGGCTGAAGCATTCTCGTTGGTCTCTGATGCTCCGCCTTAACTTGTTGGTAGGTCAAACATTGCTCCACAAACTTCTCAATGTCCTCTTCATATTGTTCCACCAATATGACCCATTCACATCATGTACATCTTGGTGACCTCAAGATGCATAAGTGATGGAGAATGATGAGCCTCACTCATTATCTCTTCCTTAGTCCTCCAATTCTCGGCACACACACTTGCTTGAAATAGGTGAGCAACCCATCCTCCTTAAGACAAAACTCATTTGTCTTACCTTCCACAATTAATTGCTTGATCTTGACAAACTCAGGGTCCTCAAGCTGAGCAGCCTTGATTCTTGCAAGCAATTCTAACATTAGGAAAATCTTAACAAAATTCCAAAGGGGCTATGGTGTAATACCCCGATAAAAACAAACCTTTTTATTCAACAAAATCTTTTCCATAAGGGCAATCAATAAAGGTTTTCAATAATGGTGTTTTAATGAGGCCCAAGACCCTTAGCGTTAACCTAATCACACCTTGATCCCTTAGAAAATAGAAGCCAAACGCTAACCCTTTGAAGACGGACGTACACTTCTATTTTTAGTACGGACATACGATAGGAGACCATCGAACGTACACTCTGCAAATTGTACAACGGACGTACGTGGGACCACTGGACATACATTACTTTTTGGAATACCCCTTGGGTAATGCCTAGATATACGAGACACCATTTGGATCACTGTGCAATGGCACCAGACATACACTAGGGTTACTGGACGTTTGCTGCTTTGTCAGGGAGTTGGTGGCGAACTTTCCCTATAAATACTCCTTCCCTCCTCTCATTCCTCACACCCATTTCAGCCTCCTGGCACTCCTCTAGGTTGCCAACATCGTGTGAGAGTGTGTTCTTGAGGAAATTAGAAGTTTGGATGAGTTTTGAGGAGAGAAGCCATGTCCATGCTTAGCTTTGGGGTAAGCTCTGTTCTCTTCATGTTTAGCATTGTTTATCTTATAGTCCTACCTTGATGAGGTTTTCTAAGTGTTCATTACATTCTTTAAAGATGATGTTTTCAAAAGTTTCTTTAAAGGTTTCATTGTGTTTTGATTTCTCATGTTGCATGTGCTTATTTGTTAGCTTAGAAAAGGCTTAAAGGTCTAAAAATAATGTAAGAGTCAAGTGCTGTTCGAAAACCCAAAGAGATGCTTAACCCACTAAGTGGACGTACGCCATCTAGGCCGGACGTACGATCAATGGGTAGAACACCGGTTTTTGAAGTTTCGCACGGGTACATTTGAGCTTAGCCATATTTCTAGGTTTCTTAAGGCTTAGAATAATGGTACCTTGTATCTGTTATAACAAGGCTTAGCTTTGTGAGGATTCGCCGAGTGTGCGAGGTAGTAGACTTTTCTTAAAACGTGGGATATTTAAACCACAGTATGATATGAGCATGCCTAATTTGTAAATACTTGGTAATTGTACCGTTAATTAACTCATTAAGATACATCATAATACGTAAAAAGGATCATGGACTTACTATATAAACTTTATACTATGGTCAAATATGTGTGTTATATTAGGGGCTTTGGATCCACTGGTTTCGTGACCACAGTGTAGCAATTCCCAATGGCCCGGTCACTATAGGATGGATGTCATTAGCAGTATGGGCCACCCAAGGTCGGACTTGATCGTGCCACTAATGTTACATATGGTATATTATGCAATGATTGGGGTACTGACATTGTACTATAGGTCCCTCAGGACAGAGCCAACCCTGCTGAGATTGGGGAATATCTCGGGTACACCGTATGTATGAGTTATGATCTATAATGCATTAGCTTTTTCTGCATTAAAATGTTAGGTAGTTATTATCGATACTATACCATAAGCTTTGAAAACCTTAAAGCTTATTGAATGGTGTATTAACAGAGGTAATACCCCTCTTTTGGTTATTACTCAAAATGCACGTTTACTGAGAATGGGGAATATCTACAATCTAGATATAAAAGTTATGATTTATAATGCATTAGCCTTTTTCTGCATTAAAATGTTAGGTAGTTATCATCAATACTATACCATAAGCTTTGAAAACCTTAAAGCTTATTGAATGGTGTATTAACGGAGGTAATACCCCTCTTTTGGTTATTACTCAAAATGCACATTTACTTTCATAAATTGGGCTCATAATCATACTTATGTTGTAAGGTTTCTATTGAATGATGTATTAACGGAGGTAATACCTCTTGGTTATTACTCAAAATACACATTTACTTTCATAAATTGGGCTCATGTCATACCTATGTTATAAGGTTTACTTACTAAGTCGTTAGACTTATGCAGTTATTATTCTCTAGGTAACTGATTCATTACTATGGAAGTGGCAATGACTCTGCGCTTATCTCGGGTTAGGCTTTACTTATGATTATAAGTCTGTCATTATTATTTAGCAACTCCATGTTCTTAGACTATGATTATTAGCTATCTCAGATTTATTCACCTTCTCATGCATTTACTCTGATGATTACAAAAGGGTGATTTTCTATTTAGTTACAAGTTGACTTAAATGGGTTAATTAATAAGACTCCACGGATTAGCGAGGCTAATTTTAGGGCATTACATATGGTCTCTTCTTGATGACCATGGTGATCTTCAGCTCTTCCTCCTCTAGATATATACCTCAAGAATGGTGACCCAAAATGAAACGTTCAATACAATTACAACATAGGCCACAGTCACGCCTCACCTATAGTTCCGTGGGACTTAGGTGCTTCACCACTGGTCCTTGGGGGCGGGTCAATGCAGAAGACGATAAAGGTGGAGGGTTTGGTTCTTTAATGTTTATGCGAAAAAGATTTCGAGTCACTTGATTGCAAGCTTCATACAATGGTGCTAATCCGATAGCTTCTATCAATGTACTAGGTTTCAAGGCTTGTATCTTTGTCCTCAGATATCCCTTCAATCCACTCACAAAACATCCTAATTGATGTGGAATTGATAATTTTCCTACTCGGATAAGGAGTTGTTCAAATTGAAGCTGATAGTCCCTCACGGTGCCCACTTGTTAAAGTCTAGTCAAATCACCGAAGTGGTCTTCAAAGATGGTTGGGCATAACGAATATGGAGAGCAGCCTTTAATGATTCCCAAGTAATAGTTTCCTCGCTGTCTCGAAATAATTGGTACCACATTTGCGCCTCTTCCTCAAGATGGTAAGCAGCCATGGGTAATTTATCTCCTTTTTCAGTTTGTTAGAATTCAAAGAATTGTTCGACTCTACAGATTCAGCTTGTGGTCTACCCCTTTATACTTAAGAAAATCCATTTTAGCCAATTTTGGTGTGTATGAATTTGTTCGTTGGTTTTTTGGCACGGCTTCCATCCGTGGAATCATCAATCCTTGCTCTGCATGTCGCCTATTGATGCTACCAATTTCTTTTGTCTCGCTCTACTAAGGCTTGCACTAATTCCGCTAATTTCTTTTGTTTGCTTTGACGAAGATTTCATGAAACATTCGAACATCTTCTCGCAAACGGATTTGCTGCTCCATGCGCCCGCCTTGGTTTACCATTAGAAAGGAATTTGGCTCTAATACCAAATTGTTACATAAATGTATAATGATCTAGTAACTTAGTAGAAACGGGAAAAGAAGGTGACCTTGCTTTTATTCTTCCCTATATTTGCTAATCTGAAACAACTAGTAGTAGGAAATTAGAGATTCGAGACTCATAATAGATACAAGGTTTGAAGATTAAATTTGCATAACTTTTATTGAATGATCGACATTTAAATAGACACTAATCATATAAAGTAAGAGTTTAACTTCTAAACCTACTAGGAGTGATCCTTGATCTAATGGAGATAACTCCTTAATCCTTCTAATTGATAACTCTTGTTTGAATAGAAGATAAATACCTCTATCAATTAGAGTTCCAACCTTATCTAACTACTTGACAAAAAGGAGATAGAAAACAATAGCATAGATTCCTAAAACTACGACATCATATCCTTAACACCTACACAAGTATAGACAATTTTTCTTAGTAATTAGTAATCTATAACTTCTTCTTCTTCTTTTTTTTTTTTTTTTGATATGTCCATAAGAATTCAGTTACCCTTAAGGACAAATCTATTGGATCGGGCCTTGACCATCTTATCCAAAACTAATCGTGTCTAGTGAGGGAGAGCTAAATCTTTTTATAGCATTCAAAATCGCATCCTCAAGAAGACATGTTGTAGAGCCATCCAAGTGAGCAGAACGGCATTATTGAACCTCAACATAAGGCTCTCATGACTCAAATCCATGACCCTAACTTCGATACCATTTGTTGAATCGAGTCTTTGACCATCTCAAAACCAATTGATGTCTAATGAGGGAAACCAAATCATTTTATGACATTTGAAATTGCACGAATGTATGTTTTAAGAGTCGCTCAAGTGAGTAGAGTGGCATTATCAAATCTCAGCTAACACTGATAAAACTTTTGTGAGATTCTCATTATGAGATTTGAACTCACGTTTTACTGTGTGACCAGTGGTTTGAGAATTTTCATGAGACAATTGAGCCACCATCATTGATGGTATTTTGTCATCCTTAATTATATACCGCCACATGTCAGAAGTTTTTAAAAAAAGTAATAATACATAAATAAAAGGAAGCTATAAAATTGTTAGGAGTCTAGAATTTTTCATGTTTATTAATTATTATTAGAGATAAACATCATTAGAAATTGACGTAAACCAAAGTCTTCGGTATCATTACAAAATTTCCTTCTTTTTCTTTTTTTTTTTTTTTTTTTGAACTTTTCTTTACATAATGAAAAGCGATAGCTTCAGATTCCGTTGCTTTGGTTGAATGAAGCCAATTGCGGTGGACTCCACTCCACGTGACTGAATTAAAGTTGTCAAAGAAACTGATCATATTTCGTAAAAAGCAAATTTGAAAAATGAAAGGACAAATCATTTCGTATAGTGGAAACCTTTTTTCTCCGTTTTTTTCATCCTTGTCTTAATTTACATAGGGGAAAGAGAAAGCATTAGATTCTGTTGGTTGGTGGATGGACGACATGTGATTGTGGTGGATCCATCCCATGGATTAGGCGTTCATAGAAAAATGAAAAATAGGAAACATTTTTGTTACTAATTCAGTTCTATTATTTGGAGTATGTAAGTTTCTCATTCAAATTGGGTTAGTGTGGTAAATGTCATTTTCAAGTATTTTCCATGCATGTTCTTGTAGACAGGCTAATTAGTTGAACTCAACTTGGCATTATTGACCAAAACATGCATTTGATTGCACTTTTTGAAGTCTTCACACCAAGACCTAATTTTGATGGACTATTTCTAGAAAATCATGGGTATAATGTTGCAAATAAATGCCATGGATGTTAATTTAATTGGCTTGAGGATGTAAAGACAATTATGGAGCTATTTGGCCAATTGATTGAAGGTAAAAGATGTTACTTCACTGTTTTCGATCATGGAGTCTCACACACATCAAGATCAGGGATGCAAACATGACTACTCATAGATTAGCAAAAAAGGCAATTCAACAATCTTAAGAGCAAATTTGAATGGAAGAATACTCATATTTTATTTATGATATTGTATGAGAAAAGTTATGCTATTTTGATATTAATGAAAAGCTAAAAATTTTCACAATTTTTTTTTAAAAAAAATTGTCTAATATTGAAGTGAAAAAGATTGATTAAACACGATTTTTTTTTATTAAATAAATCCTATATATTAGAGTTAATTATTTCTGAAAAAGATTCATATATTGGCCCCCACAATAGAATTATTTGTTAGGTTGCACTTTTTTGCATGTAGTGAAACACGAGTGGTCCTTGGTCCTCCTATGATGAAAATGGTGCCACTTTCTCAGTTTCTTTAGGGAAACAAACAACCAAATTACGTACCATATGCATACATCACACATATGACATATGTGATTGGGAGAGATAATTAAAGAAACGTGCTTCATACAATAATTTGCCCACTCTATTGATCATTGCAACCTGCGTACTTTCACTACGACAGAATGGACCATCAATAAATGTGACATATGAACCAACATATATGGTATCCTAATTAGGAACAAAATAAAACAAAACAAAGAGAGAAGAGAGATGATCCAATAATGGTAATGTTTGGTAACTCTTAAATACTATTCACTTCATTTTTTTTTTTAAAGATAATCATTATTTTATATTGCATTATTTATTTTAATATCATATTATTTATTTTATTATTGTTTAAAAATTATTATAAAATAATTTTTTATCTTTATTTTTACTTTTAATATCACTTTTTACTTTTTTGTACCGATCATTATTTATTTTGTTAGAATATATAAAAATATATAATATTTTTCCGTTGTTTGCCACTCACGCCGTGCTCTACTGTTTAACACATGGAGGTCTTGTCTGATCGAAAGAGTCCAATAAAAAGAAAGACCTGCCGATAGACTCGAAAAGCAGGTACCACTTTTTGGGGTGGTGGCATTATTGTGTTGTGTCAACTTCAATCAATTCAAAGCCAACAGCAACAGGTAGCACTATCCATACATAACATAATTGAATGGAAAATTTTCATGGGACCGCACTAATTAATATAAAATACATTGATTTTACATTAATTTTGTGATCATACACATTTATTCATAGAACTCTAATATATCAAAGTGATGTCAAACGGTAAATATAAAATTGGTCATTGTGATTAATTTAAATTATAAATTATTTTATGTAATATAAAATAATTTATAGATCACTATAATTTGCATAAATTACAAATTACTTTATGTAAAAATAATTTATAAATTTTAAAAATATGCCAAAATAATAGTTTACTCTTGAAATCAAATTCGCTAAATAAATTAACAAAATCTATTACTTTGTCACGCCATACCAAAAAAAAAAGGTATATTGTTATTATGAATTTTTACTTTCAAAAATAACAATTATGATTTTCACATCATTTTATAATGCTAGCTAAAATTACACCATATTGTTATAATAAATTAACTTAATCTGATATCGCAAAATTTTACCTTGTGTGTAACACTTCCTCATCTTAATCTTCCTCATATGCTTGAAAAATGAGACTAACAAATTTTCTCAAAATGCTCTCAAATCGTGACTAGGAAGATGAAAATAAGGGAGAGTTATGCAATAGTAAGGAGATAGAGATATTTGGTTAATTGTAGCAATATGACGTAAAATGAACTAATTTTGTTAAGTTACTTAACGAAATTAATTTTAAGAGTAAATCGTTATTTTGGCCTACCCTATGAATTTATAAATTATTTTAATATCATAGTAAGTGATTTGTAATTTAGGCCAATTATATGGACTTATAAATTTAAGCCAATCATATAGATCAACTTTTTTTTGGAAACATATCCTTGTATTTATCCTTGTATCAAATATAATTTAAGCCAAACATATAGATCAATTTTGCATTTATCCTTGTATTAAATATAGTTTTACTGTACACTACTGATTTTTTTGGTAGGTGCATGTCATTTCGATGTAATGTATTGAAGTTTTCAAATGTAATTTGATAATGAAATTGTTTTGTTTCCATTGGGAGGTAAAAGATTTTTTCTAGTGTTTTTTGGTGTCTTTGCGATTTTTAAAATCACAACAGTATTAAAGTCAATAATGATAATCTTAAATTCAATGGTGATTTTAAGTCACATCATATTGAGAATTGATTACAACAAGAACACCTATTCATATATTCTAACATTACTTTAGATCCAAAGCCTAAATTAATGGGAAATCACTAGTTTGAATCTCCCTCTTGTAAATTAATGTAAAAAAAAAAATAAATTAATGGACTTTTGGTCCACTTTTATTATATATATATATTCACTACTATTTTTTATTTTTATTTTTATACTTTCTTAACGTAAAACTGAACACTCATAAGTGTATTTACGATAAATGTCCAAAAAAATTAAACTAACAATATAGTAGCACAATCTTTTGTAAATTATGTGTAAAAAAGAAAGAAAAAAAAAACTTATAAAAAGAAAAGAAAAAACTAGAGCCAAACGCTCCAAGTAGATAGAGCAAACTGCACTAGGGTTACAATATCATAAATGATACTCAGGATCTCCTCAATCCAAATTAATCCTATCTCCTAGATCCTTGATTGCAGCCTTCGCGAGTCCATGAGCTGCTCCATTCGCCGTTCTTCTAGCATGCCAAACCTCCCAGCGTTTAAAAGATTGTAGCACGGCGAGAATGTCACCAATAATATGTCCGAACTTGTACCAGCTCCGCTCCTTGGATAAAAGTGCAGCAATCACCTGTTTCGAGTCTCCTTCAAGCACTATCTCGCTAAACCCAAGTTCCCTGGCAAATTCTACTGCACCTCAGGATTGCTTCCCAAACGTAGGTTCTGGAAGGATTCAAAGTTTTACTCAAAGCAGCAAGCATCCTTCCTTCTCATCCCTAATAATTACATGACAACAAACTTTGAAAAATTATAGCGAAAATTATAACCTCATAGTTACAATCGCAACAAAATAACAAAAAAACTATCCTTGGGGACATTAAAAATCTACTTGCATATAAAAGGCATTTCATCTTATATTTGATAAGAAAATAAAGGACACAAATAAACCAACAAAAAAAGTTCCAAATACCATGCTTAGATTACTTAGATCTACACGATACCACTGGATTTTATATATATATTACACTTTCTTCCCCCTTTTTCTTGTAAATTTGCTTAGAAAAAAAATGTAATATTATTGTTATAATTTATTTACAATTTACTGATACATGTCTGTCGTAATTGAAATCACATCATCCATTAATATATTGATAGGTGTAAAAGAATCATTTCAATAGCCAACCATCCATTTCAAGCTCATAATTATGTATGTTTGACAAATAGTTTACTTAAAACATGATTTTCTACTGTTTAGGGACATGATATCCAATTATTTTATTTTTTTTAATATTCTTTTACTTTTAACATCACATCAATAACTTTTTATTACTCTTCAAATAAAAAATCACTACAAAACAAAATTTTTATTTTTTTTATATCAAATATTCTTACTTTTTTTCTTTCAATTTTTGACTATCGTAAAAGGTGCTTTTACAACCTCTAGTCCCATATTGACACATAGTTGATTGCAAAAAATTAAATGAAATAAAACAGCAAATCACCCAAAATAAAAGACCCAAACACGCACGGGAGTGTGGAGAGACCCACGCCGGGGTCTGGAGACCTCCCGGAGCCAAGGGCAGACCGGCGCCAAAGCGTCGTGTATCTGAAGAATGGGGCGCACCGGCCGGTACCGGTGCTGCCTTTCTTCAACCTGTGCGTCCTGGGTCCACTTCGGGTGCCCCCTCCATGGCCGATTTCGACCGTAGACTCCTCCTCCGGTTGAAATCCTCCTGTACGGAACGGGGAACCAGGAGCCGCTCGATCCCATGGATGACGCCGTCAGGCGAATGATTTTCTCTCTCTCCGTTTCTCTGGTATTTTTGGCTTTGTAGAGTGGGTTTGTTTGGGGAGGAGAAAAGAGAAGCAGAGGAAAAGAGACAAGTAGAAGAAGACGATGATGGGCTGTGTGCGGTGAGGATCGGTGCGGGCGAGCTCCGACGAACGGCATCGTGGCTCCTCCGCCTCTTCCCCTCTCTCTTCCACGATTTTCTCTCTCTTCCGCCGGAGATCCGGCCGCCCCGCACCAGATCCGGTGAAAAACCCGAAAAACCCACAAAACCCAGCATGAAAAACCCATTTTAGTGTCCAAAATCCGTTTCTAATGCCACAAAATTCGTTTCTAATGCCATAAAAATCATTTCTAATCCCATAAAAATAATTTTTGGATTCAAATCTAAAACCTAGAAGGGAAAAGTTAACCCTTAGAGAATTTTATTACTCTAACACCGGAAATAATAACGCCGGAAAAATACTCCGGTGCCGGAGAAGATAACTCCGGCGCCGAGAGAAGATGACTCCACGGGTTTGCCAGTGACCCACCCAGTGACCCGCCAACAAGTTCAAAATATAGTGTATGTAGATGTATAATATTTTTCACAAGTTCAAAATATAGTGTATGTGGGTGTATAATATTTTTGTGGAATTATTTTGTTTTTACTTAGATGTCAACTTGTGAGTGGATGCTGTAAAGAGTGCCTTTTGCAGATGGTCTGCATTCAAGGTTTTCTCTTTACTGATACATGTCTGTCGTAATTGAAATCACATCATCCATTAATATATTGATAGGTGTAAAAGAATCATTTCAATCCCAGCCAACCATCCATTTCAAGCTCATAATTAAGGGTATGTTTGACAAATAGTTTAGGCAAAAACATAATTTTCTACTGTTTAGGGACATGATATCCAATTATTTTATTTTTTTTAATATTCTTTTACTTTTAACATCACATCAATAACTTTTTATTACTCTTCAAATAAAAAATCACTACAAAACAAAATTTTTTATTTTTTATATATCAAATATTCTTACTTTTTTTTTTCACATCTTTCAATTTTTGCTACAGTGCGAAACCGAAACCGAAACGAAATCATTTACCAAACAAATCCAAGGTACCCTACTTTCAATGCAAACAGTGACACAAGACTTACATCATCCAATGCAAACAGGACTTACGTCATCTCGTACAATATGATAAATTCGTACTGGTTTCCCATGTGGGATTCCTATTTGTAAAATGATATGTGTTCTTTTAGTAATTTTTTAGTGTCCTCCAATTGAAATATAAGTTTTAAAATCATCAATAAATTAAAAATTAATAATAATTTCAAATTTAACGGTAATTCTAAAAGTCACATCACAATTGGAATGATACTAAGAGAACACTAGAAGAACACATAATATTTCCCTTCTTATCTTATCAGATCTACAATTCAACTAAATTACAAATACACTAATAAACAAACTTGTGCGGGTGTGTTTGGCAAATGAGTGGACTAGATTGGATCCAAAATTTTAAAAAATTCTTCTCAAAATCTACCTCAACATTGTTATTTTTTATATCACACTAATCACATTTTATTACTATTTAAATAAAAAAATCACAACAAAACAATTTTTTTTTTCACTTTTTTATACAAAATATTCTTACTCTTTTTTTTTTTCCTCACATCAATCAAATTTGTTACAGTTACAATCCATTTCTTTAAGTCCACTTATTTGTCAAACATAGCCGTAATTCACGAGCGTAGTAATGAATCATTTAAATTAGGATTCTTTTATAAATAAAATGAATTCTATTATTTTTCTTTAAATTAGGATTCTTTGAAATTCTTAAGATATTACAACCCCCCCCTTTTTTTTTTCTCTTCTTATTTTTTCTTTAAGCTGTTTTACTTGGCAATGATTCAACCCAATTGAATGTAAATTTCAAATTTCACATTCTTTATTATAATTCTTGTCAGATTTCTACTGTATATTTGGAAAAAAAAAAAAACAATCTTTTTCTCTTATCTGACACTTTTTTAGATTCAAATAAATTTTTATACTCTTTTATTTTTAATTTTTTTTTTCATATCCAATGCATATTTCTAACAGACATTTATAATTTAAAATATTTATAAATACAAAAAATTACATTAAAAAATAATTGAACCTGATTTATCAAAAGGTACTTCCCTTAATAATAATTAATAATCATCTAACACTCTTAACCTGACTTTTTCCCTTTCAATTAAAAAAAAAAAAAAAAAACTGCCTAAGTATAGACAATTTTTCTTAGCTAAGAAAAAATTGATTACAATAGTAATTTGTAATCAATAACTAATTATACTTTATAACTTAGTGTTGCTAGACTAAGAAATGTGATTGGAAGAGAGATATTTATGACCAGATATTGACGGAGACCAACGCGAGTACTCTAAATACAGGTGGAAGGGAGAGATAAACTTAATTTTGAATTTTGAAATTCAACCTCGAAATCTATGCTATCCACTAAAAAATAGAGTGTTTTTTTATTTTGAGCCATTAGATTACTTAATGGTTGAGATTAAATCATGCAATTTTACAGGTGAAAATTATGCAGATCTTATCCAGGAATTAAGAGATATAAAACTCTGAGTGTACGTTGGCAACAAAGAGGAAGAATTTAGTGCTCCATCTCAACCGATACAAGCATTTCTTGCAAGCGAAATTTACAGGTTCTTACTTTCTCCTTTCACTTTATTGTATACTTTTTTGATAATATATATAGTTTTTAGAATTGTTTTAACAATAATCCTGGTGAGTTTGTTAATACATTAATTGTAGGATTAAGTTAAAAAAAATTCAAGTATTCACAAGTTGACAAAAAATAATATAAATTTTCATTTGTTATTTCAATATATTCATAAAATAATAACAACATTATATGTATATAAATATATTGTAATAATAAGATGGATTAATATTTGTGATGTTTTTGAAACTTCAAAAAGTTAGAATCGACCCTCTAGATCTTTCACTTAATTAATCGTCTTTATTATAATTTTTTATTAAATTCGACACAAAATCTGTCACATCCTATACATGTATGTGTTAGAGTATACCATAGAGTTCAAGAATAATAGTCACAGTATAAGACTATTATTGACTTACACTTGAAGACTATCACTGAGTTTCAGTTAAATAGTTAAAAACTATCATCTAACTAACCGACCAAGCTATAATAAAAGTCTATTTGTATTCAACATGATTCTCCTATACATAGGAGAATGTTATGTTGAAAATATTACTTAGAGAAATAATAGCTTAATG
The DNA here is from genome assembly GCA_013348765.1 of Carpinus viminea. NCBI lineage: Eukaryota > Viridiplantae > Streptophyta > Magnoliopsida > Fagales > Betulaceae > Carpinus > Carpinus viminea. The sequence continues at coordinate 39,936,789 of CP054673.1, read as the reverse complement.
CAGTCTTGATATTGTGAATGTAGGTCATATATTGACCGAACCACATATATCTATGTGTCATCTTTATCTTATTATTCCACTTTATTATTTTCGCATTATAAATTCATATAGTATGTGACTTAAATTGTCTATTATACTCGACATGTAAAAATACAATTATGATCTTAGATTAAAAATAAAATAAAAAAAGCATCTGATATTTAGTTGTGGAGATCCACGGCTAGCCTATGGGTCTTCGGCCATTGAGACTAGCCCATGGAGTCGTGGAGACTCATGGCCAAGCTGGGGTTCTCCTCCATGGTATATATTTTTAGAAAAACTTGTTTTTATCAACAGAGGTTTTATGGATAGTTTGAACCACATGAAGGTCACATGACTCATTGCCATCCATGTTAATAGAAACTGCTGACATGGGCAGCAAAGCGAAAGGACCTTGTAATTTGAAGGGCTGATTGTAACTTTTTAAAATTTGGGGATAATTGCAAATGAGACAGTTCTAGGGAACTAGAAGCCTGTATGGGATTAGGTTAAGATCGTTAAAACAAGGTTTTAGTATTTAGAAAGACGTGCCAATCAAAAATGTTTAGTAAAAAAAAAAAACTTAAAAACACTTTCTTTTTTTTCTTTTTTTACTTTTTTACTCTAAAAAAAAAAAAGGACCAAAACTACATTTTGAGAAAGCTTGAAGAATGAGGTATTTTTTGTAAAAAGCTATTTGACTTTTAATAGAGACAAAAACTCTATTTCTCAATCCAATCACAAACAAGTTTTTAAGTAAACTTTCTTTTTTTTTTTTTTTTTTGTTATCGGACCCTTATAAACAACTTTTACATAATCTATCTAAATAAAAAATTATATGACATATTGTATGTGTTGCCAGTTATTCAAAAGTTTTAATTAATAAGAATAAGTAAATTTAATTACTTAACCATTACTTTAACGTCCCCCCTCACATGTGGAATTGGTGTACATTGATAAGTCAATTGGGACCTTTGACTCTAATATTGTGTTATATTATCACTTATCTCAAAAATTTAAGTTAATAAGAAGAAGTAAATTTAATTATTTAGCCATTACTTTAACAATATGTGCACATATAACTCAAGCGTACGTGTCAATTCACTTTTATATAGATTTAAGATTATTATGAGTTAACTATTATCTCATTTTTACATAAGGAGGTATAATAAATTAATATCTCATAACAAATTTTTGAAAACAAAATATTTTATTTTATATTTTTATTAAAATACACCAACACTGGTCTTAGAAATGGATGTAATACATAGTCAACATGGTATATTCACGTTATGGGAGGTAAAATCAGAATATTTGTCCTGTTGGTTTTCCCCATTATGCTTTTACAATCATGTAATTAAGTATTGATAAATGAAAAATAATAAGATATTGTGAACAATCTACCTATTATATTGCCGATGATTGTCACTAGGAAAAGAAACTCGAGGGGTGGAAAAGATAATGGCCTGTCCCCCAAGTTGTGATTCCATTGAAAATGAAGCTGAATGCGAGGATACTGTAATTTGCATTCCTCCGGACATGCCCCCTGCGGAGTGGCCACAGGATACTGTCATTTACATTCGACCTGACCTGCCCCTTGCGGAGTGGCCAGAATACTGTATCTATAGTGAAAAACGCTAAGCATACTCCAAACAATTGTTTATCACAATTTATGCGGAATTAAATTATGAAGCAATAAACAATTTAATCAACAAAATATCAAAAGCAATAAAGAAGCAGACACAGATATTTTGGTTACGAAGAGGAAACCAATTAGAGCACTTCTCTAATTGTAAAACCTCTCCGGGGCAGCCAAACCCAGGAAATCAACTAAATCAAGAAAAGAAAAAGGATTACAAGATGTTCATACTCACAAAACCTTTGCTATGACACGATCTTGTATAAGACAATGACCCACTGCCTTCTACCGCAGAGTCTTTCCAGAGACAACCGCACAATCCTTCTACGTGATTTCCTTTCACCGAACTCCGTTGACTTCACTTCAACTGCATTTAACAATGATGAACATTAAACTAAACACTCCAAGAAAGAGAACTTAAACTCTCAATATCAAAGGCTCTTCATTACACGACGGCAAATTCTAGATGTAGAATTGTAACCCAAACAGATCCAGAGAGATCTATTTATAACACCTAAAGACTTCTAGTCTCAATAGAACTCAAATACAATGTATTCCGTCCGGACGGTAAATGGGCTCGTCCGGACGGGCTATAAAACACGGGAACATGAGTTCATTAATGGGTCCGGACGGTAACATTGCCGTCCCGGACGGTGTTAGGGCAAATGCACTTTCTCCTTTTCGCGGCTGCTCGAGGCGTCCGGACGGCTAACGGACTCGAACGGATCGCTAACGGAGCACTCGGTTTTAGTATTGGAGTTCTTAATCAGATCACGTCCGACGCCTATGAATCCTGTTCAACGCTTGGTTTTTTCTTTCCATTTTGCTCATAACATTAGCCAATACTTCAAACTAACAAACTCCCTTTGGCAATTTCGGGAACAAAATCATCTCCCCAACAACTCCCCTTTTGTCACAAATTGACAAAATATTTCAAATTTCAAACACTTAACAAAAACATCAAGGCATATGTGGAAAGGAAACAAAAACAAAAAACAAAAAATAATAAAAATAAATAAAATAAAATTCATGATTAACCGATGAAGAATTGCATGTTATAACACAAGATCATGAAGCGAAACTCCCCTAAAAAAATACCAAACAATCAACAAGAACCATTTAAAAAATTTCTCCCCTCAAAAGTCAAGAAAACACACAGGATGCATACATCACAAACTCATGATTTCAAGCAATGAATATTCCAATTTATCAAAAAATTTAAAATATACATGAGAGTTATATAAAGCAAACACTTTCTGCTTAACCCAAGCAATGCCAAGAATTCCATTCAACCCATGCTTGTGTTGTGTGTAAGCCAACCATTGAAATAAAACAAATTTATAAGTTGAGTAGGAGGTTTCACTACGATAAAGGTTTTAACAAGCAAATCAAATCAAAAGTCAAACCTTATCATACTAGGGCCTAGCCACTCTCATCCAATGCATTCCTCTTTGAAACAAAGCAAGCTTGACACTGTGAATTTAATTCCTTTGGAATGTATTCTTTGAATATTTTATTTCACATTTTTTTTCTTCATGAGAAGGTGTCTTGAAACATTTAATGCTTTGAGAAATGCAGAATTTATAAGCCCTAGGTTCAACTAGCGTATGGTCAATTTGATAGATACAACTAGTCAAAACCCTCATATAGTTACCTCACACAACTCATATTAAAAAACTCAATTTAAGCTTAAGTGTGCACAAAAGTTTAAAGCATGAACAAAACGTACAATTTAAGCTTAAGCTTTAGGTAACCAGAAAAAATGTCCATTGAAATAATATGACAACTCATGCATATTGAAAACTTTTTAAAACACAAGGAATTAAATCCATGGAAGAAACATGAGCACATAATGGACACTCAAGGTGCATTAGACAAGAGAAGGAAGAAATAAAATAACCAAATTAGAATATTTTTGTCTTTTTGAAATTTTCAAAATAAAATGCACACACAAAAAAATAAAATAAAATAAAAAGACAAACAAACAAAAACAAAACAAAAAACAAAACATGCTCTAGGATATTCAAAATAAAACAAGACAACCAATCCTAGGCATGTGGGTGACTCACCTAATCCAAGGTGAGATCACCACCACTCCCTCAAGGGGTGAGTGGTATTTTCCTTCTTAACCCAAATTTTCTTCGCTTTGGGAACAGAAGTGTGACTCTTAGCCAAGTCATTTAACTGGGTGATAACACCTTCACCATGTTAAATAATTCATCATGACTATTTCCAAAACGAAGATAGTCTCTTTTGACTCATGATTATTCAACTGAAAACAATTCGCTTAATATGCCCAATCTTACCACAATGATGACATGTAGGAATGAACCTTTGAGTAGGTTGGTTCCTTGGCATATGAGCACGCCCTCGTGAGAACGAGACACATAGGAATCGCTTAGAATTTCCTTACCTTTCTTACCTCTTGAAACCGGAGGAAGCATTTCCTTCTTCTTAGCCAAGTTTTCTTCTTTACACATGGTTTCACAAAATCAACTTTGAAGGAGAAACAACATTAGTAGAAGAAACAATGATTTATCAAAACCCAATCCAGTTCTATCAAATGAATGTTTCGATTATGCAACATGTGATTAAGTTTCTCATTAGAGAACGTGTTCGATGATTTCTTGAATCATTAAGATCATTCTCTAAGGATTTCACTTTGGCAATCAAACAATCATTTTCAGATTTCAAGGTATCATGAATAGCATGTGAATCATTCAAGGTACTAGATTTATCCTTTTCAAGATTAACTTCTTTAAGTTTCTGCAAGGTTTGCTTATTCAACTTCTTCAAATTATTGTATTCCAAAATAGAGCATTATAAGCATTTTGTAGATCACCTTCCTCTTCTCGATTCATTGTCACAAATACCATAATCACTATCTAGAGAGTTACACTCACTAGCCTCATGCTCACTCTCATAAGAAACCCCAAAAGCTACATAATTAGCAACATTTTCAGCTTTTTCTTCATTGTCGACTCATCACTTTGAGTCACATTAAAAGCCTTACCGCTTTTGAGTTTCTCAAATTTCCACAATTTGTCTGGATGTGTCCAATACACCCCACATTCATGACACTTAGGACCACTAGGAAATTTATCCTTCTGATCAATCAGATTCTATCTTGGAGGTTATCTCTACCATCATGCCTAGAATTTTCAGGATTTCTTGAATTTCTACCCTTAAAATTTCCATTTTGGTTTGAAGAATTTTCAAATTTCCGACTATCATGGCAATTTCTCCTCATCTCCTAATCCTCATCTGTTGAACCTCCAGATTTCTCCTTACCGAGTTTTGGTCTTAAGAGCAATATTTTTGAGTTCTTTGGTTGAGGCAACAAGAGCTCAAAAGTCTGAATTGACCCTACAAGTTCCTCTACTCTCATAGTATCCAAGTCATTGGCTCTGTTTATGCAGCAATTTGGGGCAAAAACCTAGTGGTAGTGATCTCAAAATTTTCTTTTTTAGCATCGACATTTTCTTTCCAAGATTTATAGTATTGTTTCTAATCGAGCTTAGAATAGAATTCATCAAAAGTCTCATCCTCTTGCATCCTAATCTCTTCAAACTTTGAGACTAACATCTGAATTTTTGAAGCTCTAACAATTTTAGATTCCTTCATGAGTTATTTCTAAGGTTTCCCATGCTTCTTTAGCTATTACACATCGAGAAATTCTTGAGAATTCTTCCATGGAGACAGAAGATGGAATGTAATGCTTTGTCATTTGCAGAGGAGGCACGATTTTCAAGAGTTGTCCATTCAGCCATTGTTTTATCCTAATAGACCATCCAGATTCAACAATATGCCAAACATCCACAAATTTAAGATATGCTCATACGAATTTTCCAAAGCGATAGTTTGATCCACAAAGACGGAAGAGAATTAGGTGCAACAGTATAAGACATTTTGAGACGGAGTCTAGGATCACACTCAAGAAATTAATCCCTACAGAGTGAACCCGCTCTGATACCAATTGAAAAACGCTAAGCAGACTCCAAACAATTGTTTATCACAATTTATGCGGAATTAAACTATGAAGCAATAAACAATTTAATCAACAAAATATCAAAAGCAATAAAGAAGCACAGATATTTTGGTTACGAAGAGGAAACCAATTAGAGCACTTCTCTAATTGTAAAACCTCTCCGGGGCAGCCAAACCCAGGAAATCAACTAAATCAGTAAAAAGAAAAAGGATTACAAGATGTTCATACTCACAAAACCTTTGTATATGACACGATCTTGTATAAGACAAGTGACCCACTGCCTTCTACCGCAGTAGCCCTTTCCAGAGACAGGCACAATCCTTCTACGTGATTTCCTTTCACCGAACTCCGTTGACTTCACTTCAACAGCATTTACCTAACAATGATGAACATTAAACTAAACACTCCAAGAAAGAGAACTTAAACTCTCAATATCAAAGGCTCTCTTGGCACACACGGCAAATTCTAGATGTAGAATTAGAACCAAACAGATCAGAGAGATCTATTTATAACACCTAAAGACTTCTAGTCTCAATAGAACTCAAATACAATGTATTTTAGACCTAGAAGCTACGGGCCTCCGGACGGTAAGTGGGCTCGTCCGACGGGCTATAAAAACACGGGACGGTAACATGGCCGTCCGGACGGTGCTAGGGCAAATGCACTTTCTCCTTTCTTAAGGCTGCGTCGAGGCGTCCGGACGGGTTGCGAACGGACTTAACGGAGCGAACGAGCACTCGGGTTTTAATCGGAGTTCTTAAATATCACGTCCGGACGCTATGAATCCTCCAACGCTTGGCTCTTTTCTTTCCATTTTGCTCACGAACATTAGCCAATACTTCAAACTAACATAGGGTTCCCAAGAATCTGCGGTAAATGAAGAAGCCTACACCCCTAAGCTAGTTTCAATAGGGCCCTTTCATTATGGCGAGAAGAATTGAGGCATAGAAATACACAAACTGAGATATTTGAAGGATTTCTTGAACGGACCTCAAGAGCCAAAGGATCTTCTAAAGATCATTGAGCGCGAAGAAAAATCCGTCATTGCTATTCAGAAGACTTTGGACTCAAAAGTAGCATTGATTTTGTGAAAATAATTCTATTGGATGCCATCTTCATAATTGAGCTCTTCTTAAAAACCAATCAAAAAAATACAAAATAAAGAAGAATGTGATTACATATTAGGGAAACCAATGCTCGGAAATGGTGTACTTCATGACTTGATATTACTTGAGAACCAACTTCCGTTTTTGTTCTTGAGAATTTGTATAAGTCGGCCTGCATTAATGACAACCTTCCTCCCTTTCTCGATCTTTTCTGCAATTACTTTACTCACTATAAGTGGGCAAATTACTCGTTCAAAAGCGAGAAAGAAAAGCAGAAAGCAAAGGAGAAAGTAATGCAGCAAGTAAAGCATTTCACAGATTTGGTAAGACTTTTGTACTGTCCACCAAACGTGGAACACTGGAGCAGTAAAGAAGGAAGGCCGGATACTCGATTTTGTGCCACAAAGCTTGATGACGCAGGATTTAATTTCAAAGGAGTTGAAGATCATTCAAAACCCTTACTTGATATAATCCCTACTGCAAGGCATTGGTGCTGCCTTGTTTGCTTTCATTTGTTGCTTCCCATGCATTGGCTGCCTCTGCATTCTATGTTGTCAGCGCCTGAACCACTTACTCCGTGGGTCCTTGGAAGTCCCGCAACTTGTGATAGACTATGAGACTGAAGTTATTTTCCGAAACCTCCTGGCCTTAGAGCAGTGTCATTATCCATTAATCTGCAGTTATGTTTGGCTCTTGGACCGTCTTATCGATACTGAAAAAGATGTGGAATTGCTTGTTAAGAAAATCATTGCTAACAACCTAGGTAGCAACGCTGAAGTGGCAACTCTAATTAACAAACTCGGCAATCAGATTGTGCAACTACATCCTCTTACGATTGGATTGCTCGAAGGCTTAATGGTCGCTATGAGAACCGTTGGATCCATTTATTGGCAACCCTGAAAAGAGAGTATTTCCCAATATTTTTAGAGGCACAGCAACTATTGTTGGACTTATTTTCCTGGCTGAATTTTCTTCAACCTTATGGTAGATTTGAAGTATGTATGGTTTAATTAGTGATCGTTGTAGTGCATTATTGCTTTCAGTTGCAGTAGATGCATGACATCTGTAGTCCTGTTTAGCTTGTTATATCCACCCCGTCTTAATTAATAACTTGTAGTAGTCAACTTTGTAAGTGGTTTGTAAAGATGTGGGAAGTCTGTGTTTTTGCATCCATGCAGTCTTTGTATTTCAACCAATAGAGTTCTATGCCCTGTTGAATTCTATCATTTTAATAAAATTTTACTTAACATTATTGAATTATACCTTTGTTGTTGCTGTTTTTTTTTTTTCCTTAAAATATTATTGTTTTTCAAAGATTTAAGAGGGGATATTTTTGCAAATTTGGTTTAATCCTAACCAACGCATAACTCCTTCTAATAGAGGGGTATTTTAGGAATTTTGACACTCTTTTGTTAGGATTTAACAAAAAATCCTAATAGATGGTTGAAATTGAAAAAGATTGAAAAATTGATAGATTAAACTGATGCATTTTATTTAGAAAAAAAAAATGATGCATTTTAAAGTTTAAAGATATGATTGCAAAAGTGATGAAAGATTGAGGATGCATGGTAAGTAAAGTTTTCCATTTTTTTTAATTAAGTTTGTAAAACTGTTAAGATCTGTATTAAATTTTAGTTTATTAATGATTTTAGCACTTACATCATATTTGAGAGGACTCGATGAAGACTCTAATCCACGTTCTACCATTAAATACAAAAACAAGTTAAAAAATGTATTATAAAAAAAACTTCTTCCCCACTATTAAAAAAATTTGTACTTCTTACATCTAGAGATACAACAATTAGAGCATATATTTGATAAATAAAGTTTTGAAGTAAAAAAAAAATATTTTTTTGCCAAAAATTTCATTTTTAAGTTTTTATCAAAAGTGTATTATGACAATTTTTAGAATAAAAAAATTAAAAAAAAATACTTTTAAACTTTTTTACCAAACATTATTTATCTTATCGATTGAGAAATCATACAGGGTTCCTAAGCATCTGCGCCAGATAAATAAAGAAGCCTACACTCCAAAGCTAGTCTCAATAGGCCCCTTTCATCACGACCGAAAAGAATTGAGGTACATGGAAAAGCACAAATGGAGATATTTTGAGGATTTCTTTAAAAAAGAGATGCTGAAGAAAAGCGAAAAGAATCTTGCAAATCTTATTGAAGCCAAGGAAAAATAAAAATCCGTTGTAGCTATTCAAATGATTGTAGACTCAATAGCAAAGATTTTATGACAATGATTTATTGGATGCCATCTTTATAATTGAGCTCTTCTTAAAGGATTAAAAAAATTAAAAAAAAGGAGGGGGGGTTGGGGGTGGGGCTAAGAGGAAAAGAAAAAAGGGGGAAGAAGAAGGTCAGAGGAAAGGGAAAGAAAAGAGGAATAAGATGATGAAGAAGAGGCTCAGAGAGAAAGAAAAAAAGAGGAAGAAGATTATTTTTAAGTAAACCATGTTTGGACATTGGCTTACATAATGACTTGATATTACTTGAGAACCAACTTCCCTTTTTTGTTCTTGAGGACTTATATATAGCTGCCTTCTGTGACTCTTCCAACCTCAGCCGGCATCAACAAGGCCAGGAAATTGAGGAACACAAAGGAGATAGACCTTGACAAAGGGGATACTCCATTTCTTATGAACGAAAATATTTCCCCAAATAGTGCACTTGTGCAGGTGTCCATTTGTATAGTTAAATGAAAACACACATACCTACAACAGTAAGGCATGCTCAGAATTAAAAAGATGAACAATCCACATATTTTTCATTTATTATGATGCAGTTTACTGCTTTCATCCAACATTCAATTGTCAAGTCGATTATTCTGCCAAAAAGGGTTCAACGCTCGGATTCTACATTACAACTTTCGACGAATAATGAAAAAAATAAATAAACTCCAAAATTTCTACTTAAACCTATTAACTCACCAAGAGTCACATTTTTCTTTCTAAGACCTCTCTTTCTTCTCTATGATCTTTAATTCTTTAGAATGAAGGAATAATAAAATTAGGGTTTTTTGGGTGTAAGGATCGCTTTATATAACCTCTAGGTTGTTGATGTATGATGACATTTACAAATATTTTCAGTGAAAAAGAAAATAATAAAAATATCAAAATAATAGATACGAGTCAATGAAGTTTGCCAAATTTATGAGGATGCAAATTTTTGGTGTTGTAATAACTCTCCAAGAGGAACTAAATTTTTTTGAACTCGGTCAAGACCCAACCGAGATGAGATCGGCACTTTGTTGGTATTTGACCTAGACCATGTTGAGGCTCAGCTGGGATACCGTTGGGACATGCTTAGGACACCATCGGGACCCAACTAGGACACTGTTAGGAACCGGGTAAGACTTGGTAAGGAGTCATCTGGACCTTGCCATGACTCGATTAGGACACCGTCAAGGTCTAGTTAGGACCTAGTCAGGACCTTGGCTGGACTAAGTGGGGACCTCGCCAAGACCCGACTAGGACTCGGCCATGACCTCGTTGAACATCCGTGGGACCCAATCGAGACTAGCTGGGACTAAACCGGGACCACGTTGGGACCCAACTAGAAATTGACTAGGAATGGTCGAGACCCAAGTAGAATACAGTCGGGACCCGACCGGGACATTGCCAGCACCCAACCAAGACTTCATCGAGAACCCGTCAGGACTCGACCGGGGCATTGTCAAGACTCAGTTGGTACCCGCTAGGACATTTAATGGTTGATTCTTTAGTGATCAAGAGTGAATGGTTCACATTAAAGGCCAACAAAGGGCTAGATTATGATTTGAATCATGTTTCTTGATCTCTCCTAATCACATGCGCGTGAATAATGTAAGCATATATAACTTATGTAATTGTGAGAGGGAGGACTTTTTTTTTTAAATTTTCTTTTCTTTTTTCTAAGAGCACGAAGCTAGACTAAAGAAAATGATACCATTTCCTTCATAGGAGGAACGAGGACACCACTCATGTGTTTTACCGCATGCAAAAATGTGTAACAAATTGAGGCTAAAGGACTACATTTTGTTTTTATTATTTTTATAACCTTACAATACAAAATATTTATATTTATAGGAGAATTGACGCAGATAAGTATCGTTATCAAATCAATTAGATTTGATTATCTTTAAAATATGATTACAATCAAATCTTTGAAATTACTACAATCAAATCCCATAGGATAATCAAATATACTGTTAAACACAAGGTAGAAGATTCTGAAAGCTTGAGTATGAAAATCTTATTACAATCAAATCAATGAAATTTATAATCAAATCTCAGAGGATAATCAAATATATTCTAACATCCCTAAAAAACCGAAGTAGAAGACCAAAGATGATGGTTGGAAACTCACTAGAGTTGGTGGCAGCCATCGGACTGGAGGTAATCAATGATGTTCATCGGAAATGGGCCTTGAATAACAATATGCCAAAAAAATGGTCAACTATAGGTCAAAATAAAATAGTAGTTAGAATAATTTTTAACAGAATAATTTCTGGTGTTTACCTTTTAAAAGTGGCTGACGATTTTGCTCTGAAGCAGTTAGAAAAAATCCTTGGGTGTTTGGCTGTACGGAAGGTGGGTTTTGTGAGTGTGGAGGCGCGTGGGATGTCGGAACAACATCGTTTTCTCTGATTAATTTCTGGTGAATGGATCTGGCTGGTTGTTTGGTTCGATCTTCGTTCTCTGATTGATTTGGGATGGCTCGTAGGCGTACGAATAGTCGAGGGCGTGGACGTTGAAAGGGGAAGAATGCTAAGGTGGTGGAGGAAGTGGAATCTGCAGCATTAGTGGGTAGATCTGGTGAGGAGGTAATTGTTTTAGTGGATGGTGTTGATGAGCTTGAAGAGGAGATTGAAGAGATGGTTGATGAGGAGATTGGTGCAGAAATTGAAGAAAGCTGGGGAGGTGGGATTTCCTTCTTCAGCAAATCAAAAATCAATTGAAGAAAGCTTGGGCGTAAATATTGGGCAGAAATTGAAGAAAGCTAAGGAGGTGGGATTTCCTTCTTTAGCAAATCAAAAATCAATTGAAGAAAGCTTGGGCGTAAATCTTGGGCAGAAATTGAAGAAAGCTGAGGAGGTGGATTTTCTTCGAAATCAAAATCAAATATAGGAGAGGTTTCCAAACCTGAAAGTGATTGGCGTGGGCTTTTTCAAGTTGAAAATGCAGGGGTTTCTCTGCAGTATTTTGAGCCGGAAGTCATTGATGGGAAGGTTGTTGTTGAGCCGCCATATGAGGTTATTGAGGAAGGCATTTTCAAATGGAGCTCTAGTCTAGTAGGGCAATTTCTGGATAAGCCTTTTCCTTATTATCATGTTAAGAAGGCAGTGGATATTATTTGGAAGCAATTTGGGAAGGTGGAGGTGTTTCTTTTGGATAATGGTATGTACATCTTCCGATTTGCTGATGAGGCTACTAGAGATGAAGTTTTATCTGCTCGATTGTGGCATATTTCCAACAAACCTCTTATTCTTAGGAGGTGGGAACCAGGTATGCAAATTTTAAAATTGTCTCTTAATTCAATTCCAATTTGGATTAAATTGATGCATCTCCCTATGGAATTTTGGACTCCTACCTGTTTGAGTTATGTGGCTAGTGGGGTTGGAAAACCTCTATATGCTGATTCTATTACAGGAGACCAAACCCGTCTTGGTTTTGCTAGGGTCCTTGTAGAAGTTCATTCGATTCTACTTTCCCTAAGGAAATTGTGATTAAAGGGTTGGTGGTCAATTGGTGTCTATTGGGGTGGAATATCAGTGGATTCCAGACAATGTAAAATTGTAAAAGTCCTTTGGTCATGCAGCATATTCTTGTTCTAAGGTGGAAAAGAAAACTGGTGCCTAAGGCTCTACTACTAAAAACCAAATGGTGGAGATGAAGGTTCAGGGAGTGATTCCGCTTGTTCATAATAATGAATGGAAGGAGATTTCGGCTCCTCGGACAAGGAAACATAAGGAAGGGGATATGGATAGGAGTAGTTCTTCAAGAGGTAGCCCTGGAAATCAAGTTCTAATAAACAATACTAATAAGAAGGTTTGGTCAAATTCTTTTGAGGCATTGAGTAAGGAGGATGTTGAGTTTGAGGAAGGAGAAATTAAGAGCAATAGAATAGCAATCAATGCTATTCAAAAAATTATTGGGGATGTTTTGAATAAGGAATATCCTAAGCTGAAATTAAAAACGCTTAAAGGGAAGGGGCAAGTGGATGAGGAGAATGATCATGAGGGTAGAGGTTTTTCACCTACAATATGAAGATTGTTACTTGGAATATTAGAGGTCTTAATGATCTCTCAAACAAAGGGAAATTAGAGTTTGGTTAAAAGGCTTCATATTCATCTTTTTTGTATAATTGAAACTAAGGTGAAAAGTGATAAATCTGTGAAGATCCAGGGAGATATTTTTCCTGGTTGGGGATTTATTTCCAATTATGAGTATCATCATTTGGGCAGAATTTGGGTTTGTTGGGACCCAAATGTTTTGAAAGTGGATATTGTTAGCAAAAAGTGCTCAGAATAAGTTGTAAAATTGTTGCTATTCAAGAGAATTTGATGTGGTTTCATTCTTTTGTGTATGGAGCTAACAAAGGCATTGAAAGAAGGCAATTATGGCATTCTTTGGTTTTAGTTAAAGCATTGTAACTTCTTCTCCTGGTTGATTGGGGTGACTTTAATGTAGTGTTGTGTGCTAAGGAGAAGTGGGGTAAGAGCATTTAAATTCTTATGAGATTGATTTTAAAGAATCTTTAAATAATCTAGAGGTTGCTGATTTGAATTTTTCTGGATGTTTTTTTACTTGGTGTAATAAGCAAGAGGGTGCATGTTTTGTGGCTAGGAAGTTGGATAGGGTGCTTGCAAATACAGCTTGGATGGGGGCATATGGCAATACTCAGGTTGATTTTCTTGAGGCAGGAATTTCAGATCATTCCCTTCTATGGTTCTTATGGGTAAGTTAAGGAGTTTTGGTCCTCGTTTTAAATTTTTTAGCTTTTAATGAGAATGCAGATTTTTAAATTGGGTGGAAGAGGGATGGAGTTTATATGTGGAGGGAGTTCCTATGTTCAGATTATATGCTCGGTTGAAGGTCATAAACGCAATTTTGAAGAACAAGACTTCGGTTTGTTATGGGGGTATTCATCAAAAGGTTGCTCAAGCTAAAGAAAGATTGGAGCAAGCTCAGAAAGAGATTTTAATGTATGGTGGGCGGGCTGATTGTGTGAAAAAAGAGAAAGAATGTCTTCATGAATTTCTTTCGATTAGTAAGGCCGAGGAAGCTTATTATAAACAGAAATCTCGAGTTAAATGGTTGGAATTGGGGGATCAAAACTCATCTTATTTTTTCAAGATAGTTAAAATTCGAGCTTCTAGGAATTTAATCACTCACTTGTGGGATGATAATGGAGATAAAGTAGTTGAGGAAAATCAAATTAAGCAAGTTGCAGTTGATTTTTATACGAAGCTTTTGGGTTCTGAGTCTCTTGTTTTCAATGAAGATAAAGCTAACAGAGTCTCTCAACTTATTACTAAGCGAATTACTAATGTTAGAGTGCTATACTCTGTTTGAATTCTTGATGAGAAATTAAGCTCTGTGTTTGCTATGAAAAATGAGAAAGCTCCGGTCACGATGGTTTTCTTTGAGTTCTTTAAGAAGGCTTGGTCTATTGTTGGTAAGATGTTATTGTTGCTATTAGGAATTTTTCCAATCTGGAAAGCTTCTAAAAGCAACAAATGCTACAATTATCACACTAGTTCCAAGAAAGTAAATCCTTCAAAATGGGTGATTTTCCCTATCTCTGTTGTAATCTTATCTACAAATGCATTACTAAAATTTTGGCAAATCGGTTGGTTTCTTGTTCGGAAGATTTAATTAGTCCTAACCAAACAGCTTTTATTCCTAATAGAAGTATTGCTGAAAATGTGTTATTAGCTTAAGAAGTTATGAAGAATTATCATAAAAGTGGTGGAAAGGCTCATTGTACAATGAAGGTAGATCTTATGAAGGCTTATGATTCAGTCAATTGGGATTTTGCTCTTCATAGTCTTTGCTGTTTTGGTATGCCTGGAAAATTTGTTTCATGGGTTCAGGAGTGTATTACTTCTCCTCGGTTTTCGGTGGCTGTTAATGGTACTTTGGTTGGGTATTTTGAGGGGAAAAGAGGTTTTAGGCAAGGTGATCCATTATCTCCTTATTTGTTTGTTTTGTCTATGGAAGTTTTGTCTAGTCTTTTGGCAAAATGTGTGGTTAAAAAGGAGGGATTTGGCTATCATCATCGCTGCTCTAAGGTTGGTCTCACTCATCTATGTTTTTCGGATGATCTTCTCATTTTCTCGGAGGCTAGTGTGTGCTTGTTAGTGCTATTCAAAAGTTCTTAGTGAGTTTGAGTCTCTCTGGGTTGAAGGCAAATCACGATAAGAGTACTTGTTTTTTGTCTTTGGGGTCTCTCCTTTGGTTCATTCTCGATTCTTTCTACTGAAGATGGGTGAAGGTAAGCTTCAGTTCGTTATTTAGGAGTTCCTTGATTTCTTCTCGGCTGTGTGCTGATTGTGATACTCTTTTGGAGAAAATTACTGCAAGAATAAATTCATGGCTTTCTAGAAATTTATCCTTTTGGGGAGGTTGCAACTTATTTCCTCTGTTTGTATAGTGTGCAAGTTTATTGGAGTAGTATTTTCATTTTACCAAAGCGAATTATTAAAGCTATTGAACAAAAGTTTAATAGATTTCTTTGGAATGGTAATGATGAAGGGAATGCTAGAGCTAAAGTTTCTTGGAGTGTGATTTCTATGCCAAAAAAAGAAGGGGTTTAGGCATTAAAAAGCTTGAGGAATGGAACAAGGCTGCCATGATGAGGCATATTTGGAGTTTATTTGCGAAAGCTGGATCCCTTTGGGTTGCATGGGTTAAGGAAAATCTTCTAAAGGGTAAGAGCTTTTGGCAAGTTTCTATCCCTCATATTTGCACTTGGAGTTGGAGAAAATTGTTAAAGCTTAGAGATGAAGCAAAACATTTTCTCTCTTTTGATGTAGGCAATGGGAAGAATATTCATCTTTGGTTTGATGCTTGGCACCCCGATGGAGTGCTCTATGAGAAATATGGGCATAGAGTCATCTATGATACTCATAGTAAACTTGAGGCCCGGTTAGATTCTATCATTCAGAATGGTCAATGGTGTTGGCCTGCTGCTCGTTCGGATCATCTTGTTAATATTCAAAGTAGGTTGTGTATGGTTCCTATGGGTGATGAGGATAAACCGAAATGGAATGCTTCAAAAACTGGTATGTTCTCTTGCTCAGATACTTGGAATTCCATTCGAGTTAAGGAAAATATTGTGGATTGGTGGTCATTGGTTTGGTTTCCTTTTTCAATTCCTAAACAAGCTTTCATCACTTGGTTAGCAATGCGGGATGCTTTGACCACTGGGAAAAAGTTGTTGATATGGGGGTTCCAAGGAGATGTGAAATGCATTTTTTGCAAACGTGTAATTGAGGATAGAGATTATTTATTTTTTGCTTGTGGTTATAGTAGTAGAATTTGGCAGCAAGTTATGACTTTGTAGAGTGCTTAATCCGCCTACTTGTTGGAAAGATGTGGTTGTTTTGGGATTGAGGTGGAAGGGCAAAACTATGAGGCTTATTTGTCGGCTAGTTTTGCTTCTACAATATATAATATTTGGAGGAATCGTAATGCATTGAGACATAACAATAATCCGTGTCAAGAGAAGCTTATTCAACGCATTAGATGGGAGGTGAGATTAGGTTCACTACAAAAGGTAAATTTAAAAAGACTAGAGGAAATGATATTCTTTGTAATGCTTGGGGTATAGATGGGATATTGGTTTAATATGGTAGAGCTTTTGCTTGTATAGGTGTTTTCAGCTTTAGCTAAGTGCTTTAGCTTTTCTTTGTAAAGTGTTTTTGTTGTTGGTCTATGAAAGTTTCTCATTCATCAAAAAAATAAAAAAATAAAAAAATAAAAAAAAATAAAATAGTAGTGCTTATATGTTGCTATGAAACTATAAAATATGAATAATTATTTTATTTCATTGTTCATTCCTAGTAATTAATAGCTATTCATTTTTTAATGAAAGATTGATGCAAAATGTTTTCATGTCCCTCTAGTGTTCATTTAAAGTTGTATTTTAAAATAATCATTTAATCAAAATTCAATAGTAACTTATTACAATTCCGATAATAATTTTAAAGTTACATCTGTTTTGAATTGGACATAAGAAAAACTTATAATATTTCTCCTAATGAAATATTCATTCCACAAACCAAACTATACCCAAGCGTACGAAATTAGCATCTCAGTCACTTAATTTGAAAGAGGGATTTACCCTAATAGTCATCGATCTCAATCTTCAATTTCTTAACGAGAAACCTAGTACGTAGCTGGCACATATATACGATTAAACAAAGACAAGACAGATTATTCAAATTTGGAGGTGCATGCCCAAGCTAGCTAGCACAGAAGAAGATTCTGAGCATAGACCGAAAGTTGCAACTTCAAAATTTTCCGTTGAATCATTATACTTTCTACCCATGTTATTTTTAAAAGTTCAATTTGTTTTTGGGTATTAGAGCAAGTGGGGAATCATAAAATACAAAGTGAAACTCCCTTTTGATCTTATGATTCTTAGTGGGGGAACACTTTCGGAGTTTAGAATCTACAGATCGTAGCATTAGTACTCATGTTCTATATCTTCAAGCTCTATAAAACAAAACAAAAAAGGAATCAGAACAAAAGTTACTTTGCTTTTACGCCGTTAGTTTGATTATCAATGGCTTTACCAATACAAGCCAAAACAGCATATATCCGATCTCTTTCTATTAATTGATAGACGCTTGTTAAGAGCTAGCCCGAGATCGAGCAGGAAACTCACAATAGTCCAATGGAAGAATTACATGAGGCGGCTATAGCTTACTACAACAACGCCCCTAGAGACCTTCAGCGACTAGCATGGAACTTCTACCTCGCATTGGACACCGACGGAGATGGCCGAGTCAGCTACGCGGAGTACGTAAAGTTCCTCCAGCAAAGCTACGGCTGGATCAGACCCAACTTCTTCATGGACCTGGACCGCAATCGCGACGGCAGCCTGGATTTCTGGGAGGTCCTCACCCTATTCTACGTGGTCAAAACCCGGGGCGGCGTTTGGTGCCAAGGCTGTCAAGCATGCCTTGTGGGGCTCTATTTTTCGTGCGTTGCTTGCTTTGACAGCAGTTCCAGGAGCTATGATCTCTGCCCTGCCTGCTATAAACGAAAGAGGTTCACTCACCAGCACAATTATTTCTTGGATAACCATGTCTTGCTTCGGGCCAAGAGGGGTCTTCCACCTGCCTTTACAAACGTCAATCTGGTAATTAATTAATAATGGGACCCCAATAATTATCAAATGCTTAATTATATATATATCCAAGAGAAACTACTCTCTCTCTCTCTCTCTCTATATATATATATATATATTCCTTCTAATATATATGACTTTTACTTGGGAAGGCTTCTCATAGAGGAAGCTTGTACATATCTTTTTATGCAGGCAATCGCTCCACGACCTGCAGTCTATCCTTCAGCTGCCATGGTACGTAGCTAGTGTCTTCTCTCCCTTCCTCTCTCTTTCTTCTAAAGCAAAAATGGTAGAATAAGGTGATCAAAGTATCTATTTTACATTTCTTGTAAACCAAGGAAGGGTTTAGATGGTAAGAATCTAGATGCCTCTTAAGTCTAGTTGAGCTATAGCCTTCCCTATGACATCAGTATGACACTAAGTGGTTTACACTAATCAAACATAACGATTCCTATTACAAAAGCTTAATCCATGCCCTAATATTTACCTAATTGCATGGGTTTTGAGGCCACTAAACCACCACCGGCTGATACCATGTTAGAAATGGGTCTTGGGCCTAACTCAACCCAAAGTTAGCTAATCAAGAGTTGAGGTTTACCTCAACTATAAATGGCCCATCTCCTTAATACCCAAAGAAAATGTGGGACTTCCAACATATAATACATACATATTATATCATATTGATCGTTTGAAATTGAAGTTTGGCATTCATTTCTTAATATATAATTAACTCTGTATACAATTGTTTTGTGGCTTAATTAGGGTGACGATGGACTGATGGAAGCATTTCAAGCATTGGAGATGGGGCTTGCTGCGGATAAATCACGCAGTTGTATCATTATGTGATGCGAGTAGGCACAATTACGGCCATACGACTGCAGCTAGGTTGTGTAATATTATTACTGTAATACATCTCCTTTTTGTTCTTGCTTGCTTCGGTTCCGGAATGGAACATCTGAATAAGCTATGGTTTCCGTGACAGCGTAATGAAATTAAGGTTTATTAAAAGCATATGTTTTTGTAGATACTAGAATTTCAACCATCAGGTCTCTACTACTTCATGACGCAATTATATCACTTTACCATACTGAGGCATATAAAGGCTTTGAAGCTTTGGATTATCCTTCTTCAAGCCTGAACAATAAATTAATAAATTTATAATAATATTATTTATTAGACTGGTATATTATTGATAAATAAAATGACCACGAAAATTAGCTATTAAATTTTTTTTTTTTATATACGTAATGATTCAATAATTGATTTTTACATACAACAACAAAAAATAAATAAATAAAGGATTTCTCATCGTGTTTTAAACAACATTAACAATGAAATATGTTGCATCAAAAATAGTGCAAACCCAAGTGCAGGTTATTGCAAGCAATAAATACTCGGTAAATATGAGCTAGGTCAATCAATAGGGAATGGTAAACACAAAAGTAAAATTCCTATTATAGTGCAAAAGAAGTAGATTGATTGGTTTGTTGTTTTTCCACCAAAAATTAGAGCAATTGAATGAAAAAAAGTAAACTAAAATTAAATTACTAAACCAAACTAAATAAATTGAAGTTTGAGAAAATTAATGGGAAGCACTAAAGTTTTTAGGATTCACCTTGCATTCTATTAAGTACTGTTGAAACATATATTTTTTACTCAATTAGGTAAGAAATTAATTATCTTAATCAAAAGATAGAACAATAAAGTAATAATAAAAAATTAAAATAAATTGAATATGGTTTAAAGAAGAATTTGATTTCAATTACATGTCACCAGGTAAATTAACCATTTTATTATATTTTCGAATCATAACAAATCAAACAGAGTATAAGCACTTGACATAAGCAAAAAATCATAACAAATCAAAACAAATTTGTCCTCATGAAACAACTTTCAAATTAAATTTATTCTTAACATTCAATTATTAATCTAGCTATGAACAACAATAAGTAAAATAGTCTCAAGAGTCAAGAACACCTAATAAAAATACTAGGCTTCACTCATAGCGCTAACTATATAGCTAGAGACTTAGCCACTCATCACGTTCATGAAAATAAACTAGAACTGTGTAGTCGGCTGCCTCTGTGAAATGAAAAACAACCTTGAGAGAAAAATTCAGAATGAGACTTCAATTAGTCCTTGCAACGTTTCTTTTATAAGAGAACAATCCTTTATTTTCTTACTTCCTTCCTCTAGTTGAACGACACGTTCTCCCCCTTAATTGTTTCGGATTTTTCTCTCTTATTTGTCTTGGTCTCCTTATATTTAGGAGGACTCTCACCCTAGTCTTCCTTATATCACTAGTACCCCTCCTCTTTTCTTTTGTTTACCCACGGGCCGACATTGATGCATGCATTGAAAGTCCACCTCCTCTTTGTAGTGACACGGAATATCCCCCATCATAGCTATTTCTCAACACCATGGTGCTCGACATTCTTAAATCTTAATTAAGCGTAGAAATGTCTAGTTAGATGAAGACATATATGGCTGCACATGGAATATCTCCATCATGACTATTTCAACACCCTGCGGGTACACGGCAATCGATCTTAAGCACACGTACATACAAAGACTTTACACCATAATAGGAGCTTGTAGGAGCTAGATGCGGAGGGAGAGAGGATGACGGCTGGAAACGGCGGAGAGAACGTCGACGGCTGGTGGGTTTAGCCGCGGAGCGCATGGCCGGCTGGTGAGAGTGAGCTTGAGAGAGACTATGGAGGAAGAAGGAGATGGCACGCACACGTGAGAATGGAGGAAGAAAGGACGACTGGATCGGAGGAGTTGAATATTGATGGAGGAAGAGGCTGCAGCTGGCCGGAGGTGGGACATGTCCGCGGCTCCAAGGGGGCTATCTTGATGTGCCATATGTGGCACGTCAGCCCTAAAATATTGACATGTATATATATTTACTTTAAATATTTAATTTATAAATATATAAATAATTAAATACATTACATTAAAATAAATAAATTAAAATTTTGTTATAACTAAATTTAATTTTTTTGATATTTTATAATGTAATATGTACGATTGTATACATAATTTTAAATTTACAAAATCTAAACAGATTATTTATAATTAATATAAATGTACAAATTAATTAGAAACCACCATTTTAATTTTACAAATGCTAATTAGTAATTTTTGTGGAATTTCCAACTAGGATTGCCCCCATAGAAGTTTAAAATTATAAAATGCTAGGGGTTCTCCCCATAGGTTCTCCTGGTGTTCTACCAGTTTTACATAAAACATGATTTAAGAAAAAATAAAATTGTAGTTGCCTCCACCATCGGTTTTTTTAGATATTAGCATCAAATTTGAGGCATTGGCAACAAATTTATGAGGCATTAGCAACAAAATTGAGGCATTAGCATCAAATTTAGGATGATCAAATCCATTTTGGATGATATCATCCCTAAAGGGTTAACCTTCCACCCTTAGGTTTAATTTTGAATCCAAAAACAAGTTTTAAAGCATTAGAACCTAACTATTAACTCATAAAAATTAATCTGTTAGCAAAAAAATGGTACTACAATTTTATTTTTTATTAAATCATGTTCTATATAAGATTGGGAGAACACCAGGAGAACACTACGGGGAGAACCCCTAGCAAACCTCTTTAAAATTTAAATGTAACCTCCATTTTCTTTTGCTCGCGGAATGAACTAAAATATTAGGTATATACCTAATTAATTAATAGTTTCTATAAAATTTAACTTAAATTTATAAACTATGAATTAATTAGCTAGTAAATTTAAATAATAAATAAAATTATTGACGTGTTAAACTAAATAGGTCAAATTTTTCTGACCTGACAATTTGACAGGTCAGAATTTATTGACCTGTGAAATTGCCAGGTCCGAAAATTTTGACCTACTAAATTTAAAATGTCAGAATTTTTTGACCTACCAAAGTAATAGTGTAACACCCCGGTCCCATATTGGAAAGATGAGAAAAAAAAAGTCCATATAGAGTGGGTGGTTTACAAAGATGGTCATAGGTGACAAGTCCCACATTGCCTAGTTATTAGTAAAACTGGGCTTTATAATGATTTTTAGGGAAGCTCCAAATTGACTGGTCCTTTTGGAATGATAACGCAGATATAGCTAGCGCTTTTGCTTGGGTCATTAGAAATGGTATCAAAGCCACCTACTAACACCAAGTCATGTGATACTGGAGCACTGCATGACGTAACCTTGATGAGGATGTCAGGAATTTAAGAGGAGTTTGTAACACCCCGGTCCCATATTGAAAAATGAGAAGAAAAAAAAAACTCATATAGAGTTGGTGGTTTACAAAGATGGTCATGGGTGATAAGTCTCACATTGTTTAGTCATTAGGTAAAACTGGGCTTTATAATGATTTCTAAGGAAGCTCCAAATCGACTAGTCCTTTTAGAGTGATAACGCAAATGTAGCTAGCGCTTTTTCTTGGGTCGTTAGAAATATGTTAGAAATTTCTAACCTATTACTTTGGTAGGTTAGAAAATTCTGACCTTTTAAATTTAGTAGGTCACTAAATGTTTACGTGTTACAATTTAAAAGGTTAGAAAATATATAATTTTTAAATTTTTAATATCGAAAAAATGTATTGACGTGGCAATGGCTAATGAGTCAACAATTATTGATGTGTGGATATTGACACATCAATAATTACTTACCTGTCAACTTTCACAAGTTAGAAAATAGTGACATGGCACAATTTAGGTTACTATAGCCACGTCAGAAAAGCACAATTTTTTTCTTGTGTGTTGACAATATGGATTGCTAAACCAAATTCAATCCACACAGTATTTAGGAGAGTCAATAAAAGAGATTCATAACATAGTAGATGTATGAGATTACCTTTATTTCAAGTCATTTATGATACTTTATGCAATCATTCTTTATATGCCTATAATTTTCCTTATTGTAAGAGAAACAAGCATCTTAACTACCAAAACACTTTGTTGCCACCTTGTTCTCATATGTTAACTATTGGGCATGATTGCCAATCAAGGTCTTTCCCTTAACATGAGTCATTGAAATGGTGTTTTTAAAGCAAAAATTATCAATAAGAAAAATTACCACTCGCAATAAAATAAATCTCGTAGAATAGGGTTATATTGAGGGTGTCAAACCTCAAGGACAGCAGGGGTTTGATTATCAAATTTGTAAGAATTAATTTTAACTTAATAAAAAGGAGATTTGATTTGATTTTCTTTAAAGCTAAAGTGCATGAAAATGAAAGAGAATTAAAGCATGAGAGAGAGTGTAGGGTATTGACTTCATCTCTAACCACACAACAATGGTTAATCAGATTCAATTCCAAAAATTCATTCTATGCATGTTATAAATAAACAATAAACTACCTTATTAAAGAATAAGGATAATCTATCTGGTTGGCAGGATCATCCACCTAACCACTAAGATGCTACACACCCATCTTCCCTAGGTATAAATTATAAAATCTTTAATAAGATACATACAATCAATGAATAAGTAACCCATCTTTGGTTGGCATGGATCGCCTACCTAAATTACACTAAACTAGGTGTAGTACAATCCATCTTCCTAGGCATGGCCTATCAAATCCTATTGATCATATGTCAATTAACCCATTGTATAACCATCATCTTATAATCACAGAAAATAAGAATGATTTGAGTTCAATAAAAGTAAAAGACTTTCTAAGACAAGATAAGAATTTCACAAATATTGATTTTGGAATTTAAGAACAATTGCATTTAATAATTTAGAACATAATTCAATTGTAGCAATTCTCATAATTATACAATCAACATACACAAATTGAAAATCTGTAAATTAAATACAATCAAACCATTGTGCTTGGAAAGGATTACATCAACACCCCATGAAGGGGTTTAGCCACGCATGACTCTACTAAGCCTCCAAGAAATAATTTATGTCTAAAACTAAGTACCCCTTCTCTTGAAGCTTAGAGGCATATTTATAGGGAGCAAACAAGCCCTAAGAAACCTAGAAAATTCAGATTTCAATCTCCTAGTCAAATTAGGAAGCAATCCATGTACAAATCGGAATAGGATTCGTCCATAATTGCCTCATTCTCTTGCGGGACGATTTTAGCGTAGCGGGAGTCCGATTTAGGAAAATTTTATTTCAGCATAATTTTTATAACTTTGAATTAGCTTTCCAATGCCGCTAGAATAACCTTAATCAGATATTTGAGCTGAAAGTTATGACCAAAATACTGAGACATGTTCAGAATCTGAAATTCTATTCGATCCGATTTGACTCCAATTGAAGAAATTATGATTTTATCATTTCCTTGATTTGATTAAACTTAATCACATCATATATGTCCTCTATTATGATTGGTTAAGTTTAATCATATCTTCTAGGTCTTCTCCAATTGTGCTTTAAGCCCAAAATCAATGGTTTTTCTTCTATCTTTATTAAATACCTGAAAATACAAAAACAACACAAAATCAAATAAATAACAATTCTAAGGAATTAACATATACAAGTCAAGAGGATTGAATGTGCAACATTCAGTGCTCATCACACCCCAAAACTTACATATTGCTAGTCCCTTAGGAATACAAAACATGAAATAAATTTTTTTAAAAAAAAAGATAAATCCATCTTTTGTGAGATGTACGATTGCATTTAGCATATGCAACAAGCCTTTTGAACTCCTAGAAATTCCCTAGAGGGCGAGTGAAGTCTCGTGAGGATTTTCCAGGAATGATACCCATAAACATTTTCATCATTATGTCATTCAATAGAATAAAGTATCACAAAAATAATGATTCTAATTCATTAGCAAGCTTAAAGTGATAAACTCCATCTTCAAAATTTTAAGAAATTCTCAAGTCAAATCACTTACAAAGGGCAGGTTGAGATACAACAAATTTCAATTAGTGCAAAGTGAACTAACACATGATCTTTAGGCTTCAAAATAATTCCAACATAAATGAATCAACATCTCAGAATTTATTGAACTTTCTATCAGATGAAACAACCAGTGCATACACTTTTTTTATTTATTTTTTATTTATTTTTTATGCAGGCTTTGCAATGTTTAGCTCCTTTAAGCTTTCTAGTTGACCTATGTATCGAGTGTTAAGCCAATGACTCCCAAACCAAATGGCTTTAGGGCATTAAGTATAAAGGCATCCCTAAGGATTTACTAACTCAAGTCAAAAAGGCTACGAATTAAGCTAGCCATATTATTAATCAAACCAAACTTCTCACTTTTTTGATACGAACGCTCAATGCTTAATGAAGCAAGAGGTCCAATTACTCGGTGAAAAACTCAAATTGATTATATATATATATATATATATATATATATTATAGCATGCCAACATTATTCATCCAATATGTCACCCAACAGAATTCAGAACATTGAAAACAAACATAATTGGTCTCAAATTTCATACCTCACAAACATGTGCTAGTGTGCTTAAGATAAATATTAAATTGAAACAAGTAGCATCTCATGTTGCCAAAAGTAAGTAACAAGACTCAAAATTCCTAAGTCATATGATCATGTGTTCATAACTTTAATCCTACCAATGAAATTCAAATCAAAATCAAAGCTTAACCACATGCTTAAGAATGACATAACAACAATTTTGGACAGTGTTTTGTTTTTTCATACCCCCAAACTTGAATCATACATTGTCCCCAATGTATGTACAGAACTGAAAATAAGATCAAGAGTATAGGAATACCTGAATGAGCAGATGTGGGCATATCATACCCCTAAACTTGTATGCAAAAACACATGTCCTGAAAAAGAAGGTGATACTCCAACCAAGAAACAATCAAGTGCAACACATTGCTGTAAAAATATAATCAAAGAATGAAACAACAATGGATAAAATAAACCTGGATGGAGATCATGTACCCTAGTGGAATGAGGTTCAAGTGCACAGGGCTGCTTGAATCCTATAAGGTATTTCTCAATTCAAAGTCGAGTTCAAAGGATCTTACCTCGATCCTTGAAGTCCAATCAAACTCTTCCATCCCTTCTTCTTTATGATCATGTAGCATTCCACAAGGAAGAGGAATATTCTTACTATATAATTTTCTTTTCAGATGAAAGGTCTTGAGTCTCCCATGGCAATACTCTAGATGTTTGTCCCGAACTGGTTCCATGATCAACCTTTTGTCTCTAAGGGGTCCTCAAAAAAACCGAGGCAACGAGCTTGCTAAAAATTGTCCACCCCAATGAAGTCCACTTCAAGAACCTTTGATGAAATATGTCCTGGGGGTTGTCATCAGGTGGGGGAGTACTTGAAGTAAGGGGCATAGGCTCTGGTAGGTTTCTCCATGATGGGGCTTCAAATAGAGACACAGGTGGTGGGTCTTCAACAGTTTCTCCAATGTCATCCAAGAATAAACAGGTCTTTTGATCAGGTGCATTCTGGAAGGCATTGAAAATGTTCAACCTGATCTTTATATTTCCAAAGGAAATCTTCATTACTTGGGTCCGACAATTTATGCATGCATTGGCTGTAAGGAGGAAAGGGCGCCCAAGGATGATAGGAATTTGCTTATCTGGATAAGGGACAAGTTTTGTGTCAAGAAATATGAAATCAACTGTATAATAGAACTTGTCAACCTTGATAATGACATCTTCCACAATTCCTCGAGGTTTCTCGATGGATCAGTCAGCCAACTGCAAGACAATACTTGTCGGTTTTAGTTCCCTTAAGCCAAGTTACTGATACACCAAGTATGGAAGCAAATTTACACCAGCTCCTAAGTCGAGGAGAGCTCTCTCAATCTCAGTGTTTCCAATTATGCACAAAGTTGTAGGTGCTCCAGAGTCCTTGAATTTGGGAGGAGTGTTGTGTTGAATTTGGGAGCTCACTGCTCGGTGAGAATGACTTTCTTAGGAATCTGATTTCGATTCTTCCTCTATTGAGTGCACAAGTCCTTGAAAATTTTTGCATAGGCTGGAACTTGATTGATGGCATCCAGGAGTGGGATGTTGATTTTAACCTGCTTGAAGGTTTTCATCATGTCTTGTATCTTCTCTCCTTGCTTCCCGAAGTGGGAAAATGCCTTGAGATGCTTTGGGAATGGGGCCTTAGGCTCATATGGTATCTTCGAAGTGGGGGCAGATGATGCAGATGCCTCGATGCTTACTCATTTACCCTTTTTCTTGATGCATAGTATGTAGGGCCTCAAGTTGCTCCTTCTTCTTTTCTTCCACATGATTGTCTACCAATCTTCCACTTCTCAATGTGGTAATAGCTTGAACTTGCTTAAGATGAGAAGTGCTTCTTTCTACCATGTATAGTCCCTTAGGATTTACTATCGGCCGACTTGGAAGCTTCTCTTCCTCTCTATTGATGATATCAGCTATTAGTTCTACTTGAGCCTCTAGCTTGGCAATGGATTGAGAGTGCGAATTTATTGTCTGAGTCATCTCACCCACTCTGCCATTTATATTCGCCCACCATGTTTGTCACCTCGCCCACCATTCTGTCGGACGTGTCACTCATCATTTTTAGCATCCGATCTTCAAAGTTTTAGTTTGACTGAGGGGACGGTGCGGACTGGTAGTGCTTTTGTGGAGGCCGGTATGTGGAAGAAGAATGGTAGGGCTGCCTGTTGGATTGAGCTTGATTGTGCGGCCATGGGGCTGAGTTTTCTGCATTTTGACTCTTCCAAGAGAAATTGGGATGATCTCTCCACCTTGGGTTGTAAGTGTTGGAATACGGATCATTACCTGATCTGGAGAAGGCTGCATTGACTTGCTCATTAGAAACATCAGTATAATTTTCAACAGTAGGACAATTATTTACATGATGTATAATACTAGAACCGAATGAGCATGGTTCAGGTTGTGTGCTCATGTGAGCAGTATTAAGAGCAAGGCCAGCAGTCATTAATTGATCCAGCTTCTTGGTGATAGCATCAACTACTTGGGTGGCGATGTCTGAAGAGTGCCCTACTTCAAGAAGAAGACTCTCACTTTGGTGCTTTAGGTGCGGTGCTTTCCTTCTGTTTGAAGCCCACGATGAGAGTTGTTACTCAAATTTTTAAACATAGCCCATGCTTCATCTTCACTTTTCAACATAAATGTCCCCCCACAATCAGCATCTACCATGGTTTTACTAGACTCACTCAAACCATCATAGAAACTTTGCACTAGTTGCCATTTGAGGACAGCATGATGTGGACATGATCTAAGCAAGTCCTTAAGCCTCTCCCACGTCTCATGGAATGGTTCACCCTCATACTGGGAGATACTAGTGATAGCTCTCCTAGTATCATTAGTCCTTTCTATGGGAAAATACTGCTTAAGAAAAACCTGTTGTAATTGATCCCAAGAAGTGATAAAGTTAGGTTCTAAAGACTTGAACCAATGTTTGGCTTTATCTTTGAGGTAGAAAATAAAGAGACGTATCTTTAAGGCATCCTTAGTGAATCCCGTCAATTGAATGGTAGAACAGATTGTTTGGAATTCGCTGAGGAAGTCATAAGGATTTTCATGGGTAAGCCCTAGGAAAGTAGGTAAGCTTTGTATAGTGCTAGGCTTGATCTCATAGTGGGTTACTGTGATGTCTGGTAGCCTGAGACATGAAGGGGTAGTGTATGTGGAAGGGATATAGTGATCTTGCAAAGCTACGTGATTAGCTCCGCCATGGTATCAAGCAGTGTTCTTTTTGGCAATTTAGAATTCCTTCAAATCTAATTTGTCTAAGAGTGTATTCAATGTCGGGTCACAAGTGATTAATGGCAAAGACAAAGATAGATGACCCAACATAAACTAAACCAAGAATAAAATAGCAAAAAACAAAACAAAAACAGGAAATAAAAACAAAAACTGAAAAAAAAATAAAATGAAAATTAAAAAAGAAAGTAAAAGCTCACAAACGGCCCATAGATCCGCTAGAATGAGGATGCCGTAGAGTCTGTTGGGGGTGTGCTCAATCGCACTTCAGGGTGCACTCGAGCATAGTCAAGATGGGAGTGAAGCAAGAGGGCTCCGAGCGCGGCTTTGTCAGGTTTACTTATGCCGAATCGCATGTGGTTGTGATCGAGAGCGACATTTTAGATCTGCACTCGAATGAACTGATCGTGAAACTCAAATAGAAATATTAAAATTCAAAAATTGAAACTAACGAAAAGAAAAAAAAATAAAAAATAAAAGCTAAACTTAACCCTTAAAACTTAATAACAAAACCATTAAACAGTCCCGGGCAACAGCGCCAAAAATTGATGTGGTGTTTTTAAAGCAAAAATTATCAATAGTAAAAATTATCACTCGCAATAGAAAGAATCTCATAGGATAGGGTTATATTAAGGATGTCGAACCTCAAGGATTGCAAGGGTTTGATTATCAAATTTATAAGAATTAAAGTTAACTTAATAAAAAGGAGATTTGATTTGTTTTTCTTTAAAACTAAAGTGCATAAAAATAAAAGAGAATAAAAGCATGAGAGAGAGTGTAGGGTATTAACTTCACCTCTAACCGCACAACAATGGTTAATCAAATTCAATTCCAAAAATTCATTTTATGCATGTTATAAATAAACAAGAAACTACCTTATTAAAGAATAATGATAATCTATCTTCGGTTGGCACAGATTGTCCACCTAACCACTAAGATGCGACATGACCCATCGTCCCTAGCTATAAATTATAAAATTCTTTAACATGATACATACAATCAATGAATAAATGTAACCCATCTTTGGTTCGCACAGACTGTCTACCTAAATTACTCTAAACTAGGGTGTAGTATAATCCATCTTCCTTAGGCATGACCTATCAAATCTTATTGATCAAATGTCAAGTAAACCCATTATATAACCATCATCCCCATAATCACAGAAAATAAGAATAATTTGAGTTCAATAAAAGTAAATTATTTTCTAAGACAAGATAAGAATTTCACAAATATTGATTTTAGAATTTAAGAACAATTGCATTTAATAATTAAGAACATAATTCAATTGTAGCAATTCTCACAGTTATACAATCAATATACACAAATTGAAAATCTGAAAATTAAATACAATCAAACCATTGTGCTTGGAAATGGTTACATCAACACCCCACGAAGGGGTTTAACCGCTCAAGACTTCGCTAAGTCTCTAAGAAATAATTTATGTCTAAAACTAAGTACCCCTTCTCTTGAAGCTTAGATGCCTATTTATAGGGAGTAAACAAGCCCTAGAAGCCCTAGGAAACCTAAAAAAATTGGATTTCAATATCCTAGTAAAATTAGGAAGCAATCCATGTACAAATCGGAATAGGATTCGTCCAGAATTGTCTCATTCTCTTGTGGAGATAATTCTTGCATTAGAGTCCGATTTAGGAAAATCTTATTTCATCATAATTTTTACAATTTTGAATTTTTTTTTCAATTTCATTGGAATCACCTTAATCCGATATTTGAGCTGAAAGTTATGGCCAAAACTGAGACATGTTCAGAATCTGAAATTTTATTCAATCCGATTTTGACTCCAATTGAAGAAATTTCGATTTTATCATTTCCTTTATTTGATTAAACTTAACCACATCATATATGTCCTCTATTATGATTGATTAAGTTTAATCATATCTTCTAAGTCTTCTCAAATTGTGCTTTAAGCCCAAAATCAATGGTTTTTCTTATATCTTTATTAAATACCTGAAAACACAAAAACAACACAAAATCAAACAAATAACAACGCTAAGGAATTAACATATACTAGTTAAGGGGATTGAATGTGCAACATTCAGTGCTCATCAGTAACTTTTGGATTATCATGTCTTTGTCTCTCATCTTCTTGAACACACATGATCAAAAGTTTCTTTATTGACCAATTATCATTATGTGTGCTACAAGATATTTGAAAAATATCATATTTAGATGAGAGAATTGCAAAATAAAATAGACCAAAAATGACTCAAAAACTCAACCTTTAGGGATTTTATAATGAGTTGTTATGTCCTTCATTTTCATAATGTGCTTAGACACATTTTAAAACTGTAAAAGGTTTTGCTTTAAAGCTTTTCTATTAGGGTGCTAACTTTAAACCTTATTGGAACTCACTAAATGTTTCTCGATAACCTTTCTTTGGCCCTAAAACATTAAGGAATAAAACCGTAATGCTTTCCTTGATATGAGATTTTATGAACGTTGAAACTTAAGCGATTTAAATCACTACAATCGTTTATACTTAATAATCTCATGTGGCATACTTGATTTCGTGGGAGAAGGTGATTTGTCCACACGAAACACCAATTCAATCTCCAAATACCCCAAAGTGAAAATCACATTTTCTTTTCAGTTAGAGAAATTTATCACTAGGAATTATTGGAACATAAAATACTAATAATTAAAGCAGTAGGAATACATTCAATAACCAAGAAAAATAATATATTTTAATGCTATGAAATAACTTTATTTAAATTAACCTGTTAATTTATAATAAATTTCAACCTACTTGTGGGCAAATGTTGCATCACACATAAAATTTACCTTTATTAATAAGACTAATAAATTTAGCATTAATAAGTAAAATTTTCCGTACCTGTGGGCCTAAGAGAAATTTTATTTTTAATGTTAAATTTACTATCTTATTCTAATTAAGTCATAAAAATAAAAAGGTCCATGTGGGGATTGGCAATTAAATTTATGAATTAATTGCAATATGATGTTAATTTTCTTTATGAAGTTCACATCATGTTGATGCAATTATCATTATAAAATCAGGATTTTGTGGCTCTCCCAAAAATTATTATGATAATCACGACTTCATTACAATAACTGTATAAATGCCAAATAAGGTTCACAAGAATAATGGATAAAACCAACACATTAGTGGGTAAGCAATATTTTTCCAAAGTACAATCGGATAATGTCCCAGGTAGTGAGGGGGCGCACAATGGCACACTTAAATCCCAATCCCACCTTGCCAGAGTTATCATTTTGTAATTTTGGATTGTACCATAAACATTTACTAACATATATGGTTTAATTAATTATTCTTAGATCCAAGCATCAAACAATTTATATTTAAATAATAAGAATCAATTTAATCTAAATTCCATGCATTAAAGCAATAATAATTTTAATGCTAAACAATTTAAATAGTAAGACATATTAAATTGCAATGTAAAAGTGTATAAAAAAAATGGCTTAGTGGTCTAAAAGAGTATCCTAGTCCTTTTATCTGGAGAGCCGAAGTTCTAATCCCACATGAGCCCAAATCACCTTCCCCCTTTTTTTTTTAAAAAAAAAAAAAAACCAGATGGGCTACTTGATCTAGATTGGGCTTTTGGGACAGCCCACTTAATGAACCAGTTAGTTTTTTTTTTTTTTTTATTAACTGGATCAAGCTTATGTTAAAATAAACCCAAACCCAGTGACCCAAAAACACTAGACTCGGTTTCCTTATGGGTTAAAAAACCCTACCCGGATCTCCCTTTCCCTAACCTGGAAAAAACCCCAAACCCTAGCCGCCGCCTCCCTTATGCGCCAACCACCAAGGGTCAACGCTCCGGCTAGACAATAGGTAGCCTATGTAGGGCTGTTGCCATTCGTCCTTTATGGCAAGCCCAATGAAAAACCGTCGTTTTTCCCTCACAGTCGGTCGTGATGGGTTGCTGCTTGCTTCATGCCATTAGTGCAAGCTAAAAGGCCACTCATGTGATCCCATGACAGCTGTTGTATTAGAAGTCATGGCTCCACCCATAGGCGATTCTCACTTTATGCAGCTAGCCCCAAACCTTTAAGGGATTCGATGACTTGTGCACTAAAACTCATGATGCATGTCACTGCAATTTTGGTCGAAAGGTTCTCCAGAGACAAGGGCAATTTGGTCAAATCACAAAACATAACATGTTTAGTCTAAACAGAACAATACAAAACAATTTAAAACGAAAAATAATGTCTTGTTTTAACTGTATGTATGGAGTAGAGCTTTTCACATCATTGTGTTTGCCAAAAATGCTTATTAAATAAATAAATAAATTACAAAACTCTCTATCTTCTCCCTCCCACCTTTGTTTCCTTTACTCCCATGATTTTGAGGCATTATGTGAGTTTTTTACAATGATAGGGCATTATGTGTTTCTTCAACAATTGCATAATTTTAGTAGTTGCTGCATAATTATATGGATTTTTAATTGATGAGGAAAAATGTTACAAGGGGGAGCGCCTGCCAAATTTAAAATCGAGAATCACTGATAAAAAAATTGATCAAATTATATATCAAATTCATTGACCTTCATGAATCACTGATAAAAAATTTGTATCGACAAAAGTATATAAATTAAAACCGATATAGTGTTTTGTGGCATTAGTACCAAATTTTGGATGACTGAATTCCTTTAGGATGATACCATCCCTAAATAATTAACCTTCCACCCCTAAGTTTTAGTTTTGAATAAAAAAACGAGTTTTGAGCCATTAATACCAAATTTATGATGATCGAATCCCTTTAGGATGATACTATCCTCAAATGGTTAATCTTTCACCCTTAAGTTTTAGTTTCGAATCCATAAATGAGTTTTGAGGCATTAGAACCCAAATATTAGCTCATGAAAATTTAGTTAATATCACTCAATACAACACAAAAAACCTTCCTTTTTCTCATGAAAATTTCATCAAACATATAAAATGCAAAAACATAAACATAAACACCAATGACAAATAAATAATAAATAAATTTTAATCAACATTTTGGCAGCCGCATAGTAGCACTCGTATGTATGTTCATAATAAAAATAAAGATAAAACATGTTTATTTACAATAAGCATAATAAACAACTTTTTCATGCTATTCACCATAATTTTGTTTCAATAATCAAGTAAACAAATTGAAACAAAATAAAATTTTATAGCAAGCATATCTCAAAATTAAACTAAGCAAATATGGCTTAAAGGAGGCTCTGATACCATATGTAAGAATTCTTGATAAAGCTAAATGCTAATTAATATAAATTAACTGCGGAGTACTAAAATTACCTCTGGCCATTGCTTTTGCTCAAGTAGATTGAAGAACAACTTCACAGCTACAAAATTCAAAAAAAAAAAATATTGAGAGGTTCTTCTGACCTATGCCTACCAGTGAGTGTCATTTCATGTAATGCACATATGTCTTATTTATAAGTAGGTCAGTGACCATCAATTAAAGTTGTTACCTTAATTATTCCTCCCATCAATGAATAAAAATCAAATAATTAATCAATACAGCATATTTGATTCCATAAAATAAAATCAGTAATGAATTCAAATATTTGTTTTCACAAGAATTAAATCGGCAATTTAATTCAAAATATTTGATTTCATAGAATAATTTTTTTGAATAAATCACTAAACATTGTAATTATATATATATATATATTAATCACAATAATATTATATGTGACATAAGGGAAACATACCTTAAATGAAATTTCTTACACTCTTTTCTTTTGTTTACGAGATATGATTCTCTTCATTCTCTGCACCATCTACTGATCACCATTTATGTGTCTTATTATTATTTTTTTTTTTAAAGGAAAAACTTCACTTACCCCCTAAATTTTGGCCTCTTTTGCAGATACCCCCGAATGTTCAAAACATATCACTTAGGTATATCAAAGTTTAGTTTCTCTCACTTTGCTCATTTCATACAAAAAATCCTAATAAAATGTTAATTTTACGCCAAAACTACGCATCGTTTTGGGAACGGTGTAGTTATGGAATCAAAGGTAAAATTGGAAGATTTTTTTGTATGGAATGGGTAAAGTGAGAAAATTAAAGTTTGATATACCTAAGTAAGAGCTTTTAAATATTGGAGGGTATCTGCAAAAATCGCGAAAGTTCAAATAGAATAAGTAAAGTTTTTCTTTTAGAAAAAGTCAAGAGACTCACATGAGATGGTGAGTAAATGGTCTTGGGAATGAAGAGAAGCATTTCTCTTTGTTTACCCACGGTGCTGACATTGATGCATGCATTGAAAGTCCACCTCTTCTTTGTAGTGACATGGAATATCCCCCATCATGGCTATTTCTCAACACCATGGTGCACGGCATTCTTAAATCTTAATTAAGCGTAGAAATGTCTTGTTAGATGAAGACATATATCGTAGTGACATGGAATATCTCCCATCATGGCTATTTCTCAACACCATGGTGCACGGCATTCTTAAATCTTAATTAAGCGTAGAAATGTCTAGTTAAATGAAGACATATATATGGCTGCACACGGAATATCTCCACCATGACTACTTCAACACCCTGGTACACGGCAATCGATCTTAAGCACGCATACAAAGACTTTACACCATTTGTCATCTTCAACAGCTGAAGCTACCCTACGCATATATATGTCTATATAAAACTGAGCAAGTAAATTCATTTGACTTCTATCAATATTAAGGGGGTTTGATTCTGATATATTCCAACCAAAGGAGAGCTCGATCGACATGAACATGCAAGAGCTACACATAGCTGCTGTAGCCTACTTTAACAATTCCTCCGGGCAACTTCAGCAGCTAGCAATCGACTTCTTCTGCTCAATGGATACGAATAGGGATGGCCATGTTAGCCTCAATGAGTTCGTGGATTTCTTCAGGCAATGCGGCTACCACTGGATCGACCCCAACTTTTTCTGTAGCTTGGACCGCAACCAGGATGGTAGCTTGGATTTCAATGAAGTCCTGATGTTGTACTACATCATGAAAACCACGGGCGTGTGGTGCAGTCAATGCAGAACGTGCCTTGTGGGACTCTATTTCACTTGCGTCGCATGCTTTGACAGCGCTAACAACACCTACGATCAATGCGCTACTTGCTATAGCGCACGGAGTTTCCGCCACTATCACGCCACCTTGGATACCTCCGTCTTGCTACGCTCCAAGAGAGGGCTTCCTCCTGGTGCAGCAAATCCTAATCTGGTAAGCCAATACTAATTTGGGAATGTGAAATGATACAGTTTCTCTTATGGCTAGTTTTGTATGCGGATTAAGTATTCACTACAAAATACCAGATTTTTTCTAACAGTTATTTTCTAACGTGTTAGGGCCATTAACTAACGATGCCGTTTCTAACGCTTTCTGCTATGAAAATTGCGAATTTTCTAACGTGTCAACTTTTGACACGTTAGAAAATTACTAATGGTTTATTATTCACACGCGTTAGAAAATAAATTTTATTTTTTTATTTTTAGTCATTTTCTAACATATGATTTTGACACGTTAGAAATGACAAAAATATTTTCTAACGTGTTAGTTTTGACACGTTAGAAATAGCAAAAATAATTAAAAAAAACAAATAAATGATAATAAATAAAAAACAAATAAATAATAAATAACAAAAATAATAATAATAAATAAATAAACAAATAAATAAATAATAAATAAAAAAAATAAATAATAAATAAATAAACAAATAAATAATAAATAAACAAATAAAGGGGGTGTTTCTTAAACCAAGATAGGTCATGTCAAGAAATAAATAAAATGAAACATAGCACCTTTATAGATGAAGATAAGCAAAATATGTATCAGAAGAGTTATTTAAAATAAAATAGACAAAGTATACATTAATTACCCTTTAGAAAAATATATATTAATTACTATGTTGGGGTGGGTCCGAATTGCCATACCTTTGAGAGGTTCCCCAACATTAAAAAAAAAAAAAATAGAAAAAATTTACATTTGGTAGTAAATATATAATTTTTTAAGGGAAAAATATATATTAATAACCGTTCGGTGAAAAGCCAACGACTTAACCAATTCCGGGTAGGGGAGTTTCCGAAGGTGAGGTGCACGGAACCAGGGTTTTTCCTATAGGGGTAGGTCCAAATAGCCCGACCTTGGAGAGGTCTACTGACATTAAAAAAATAAAAAATAAAATAAAATAAAAAAGTGGAAAAAACCTGCTATATATGGTAACCCTAGATAGGGTTACTATATATAGCTATTTTTTATATATATATATAAAAAAAAAAAAAAAAAAAAAAATTGTTTTATTTTGGTTTTCATAAAGATAAAATAATAATAAAATAGGGAAAAAAATAAATAATTTTCCAAAATAAAAGAATAAATGGAACTAAATTTTCATTCTGCATTAATTAAATAAATTTTGCATATTATTAGTAATTTTTTTTTTTAAAAAAAAAAATTTTAGTAAAAAAGTTAGAAAAACAACTAATACAAATGCTCTCGTGAAAAGCCAGTGACTTACTCAAGCCCAATTGTGGTTAATTTCGAGGGTACAGATGAACGGAACCGGGGTTTACTCCACTGGGGTGGGTCGAAGTAGCCCTACCTTAGAGAGATATGCTGAATAAAAGAAATAAAAAAAAAAAAATTCCATATATGGTAACCCTAGATAGGTCTAGGGTGCGGGTGAGAGTTCCGAGGGTGCAGTGAACGGGACCGGGGTTTATTCCATAGGGGCGGGTCAAAACGGCCATCCTTGGATGAGTTTCCCGACATAAAATAATAAATAAACCTCAAATTTAATTTTGTATTAATTATATAAAATTTAAAAATATTATTAATATTTTTTTTGGAAAAAAAAAAGAAAATGCATTTTCTAACGTGGCACATGTGACACGTTAGAAAATGCAATTTTTTTTAATTTTTTTTTTTGCTTTTTTATTAGTAAAAAACTTAAAATAACAACCAACAAAACCGCTCTGCCCAACTTAGCAACCGGGTCCACTCGAGGAAAGTGGGCGGATTTAGACCTAACTTTACTCCAATGGGATGGGTCGAAATGGATCGCCTAGAGAGATCTGTCAAGAAAAGGAAAAAAAAAAATTTATATGTGGTAACTAACTAGGTTAGCTACTATATAGTAAATAGGGTTTTTAAGTAAATTGCGTGCGGGTCGACTTTCCAGCGACGGTGAATGCAGACCGAGTTTATTCCATAAGAGTGTCGTAACGGCCATCCTTGGATGGGTTTCCCGACATAAAATAATAAATAAACCTCAATTTAAATTTTTTATTAATTATATAAAATTAAAAAATATTATTAATAGAAAAATGCAATTTTTATTATTATTATTATTTTGCTTTTTATTAGTAAAAACTTAAAATAACGTGAAAAGCCACTGACTTAGTCATGCCCAACCGAGGTCCATTCCGAGGGTGCGATGGACGGGACCGAACTTTACTCCGATGGGATGGGTCAAAATGGTCCCGCCTTGGAGAGAATCTGTTGAAAAGGAAAAAAAAAAAATTTATAGGTAACCTCAACCTAGATAGGGTTACCATATATGAATAAGGTTTCCAAGTAATTAAGCGTTTGGGTTAGACTTTACAGGCGTCAAGGTGAAGCTGGACCGGGTTTATTCCACAGTATGGTCAACGACCATCCTTGGATGGGTTTCCGACATAAATAATAAATAAACCTCAATTTTTAATTTTGTATTAATTATATAAAATTTAAAAATATTATTAATACTTTTTTTGAAAAAATGAAATTACATTTTCTAACGTACGTGGCACAAGTGCCACATTAGAAAATGTAAATTTTTATTATTATTATTATTATTTTGCTTTTTTATTAGTAAAAAACTTAAAATAACAACAAAACCGCTCTCGTGAAAAGCCACCGACTTAGTCAAGCCCAACCGGGGTCCATTCCAAGGGTGCGATGGACGGGACCGAACTTTACTCTGATGGCATGGGTCGAAATGGCTCTGCCTTGAAGAGATACGCTGAAGAAAAGGAAAAAAAATATATATAATCTATATGTGGTAACCCTAACCCATATATAGTAGATAGGGTTTCAAAGTAATTAAGCGTGCGAGTCAGACTTTCCGAGGGTGTGGTGAATGGGACCGGGGTTTATTTCACAGCGGCGGGTCAGAACAGCCATCCTTGGATGGGTTTCCCGACATAAAATAATAAATAAACCTCAATTTTAATTTTGTATTAATTATATAAAATTTAAAAATATTATTAATATTTTTTTGAAAAAAAAAAAAAGAAAATACATTTTCTAAAGTGGCACAAGTGCCACGTTAGAAAATTTCTAACGTGGCACGTGTGACACGTTAGAAAATACAATTTATTATTATTATTATTATTTTTGCTTTTTTATTAGTAAAAAAATTAAAATAACAGAATTATTTTTTGTCATTTTCTAACGTGTGAATAGTAACACGTTAGAAAGTGCATTTTTTTAATTTTGTCATTTTCTAATGTGTCACTATATTCACTCAAGAAATTTTTGACGTGTGGCAAAAGATGAACAGTAGACACATTAGAAATGTGATTTAGTGATTCCATTAGGAAAATGAATAGTTATTACCAGGAATAGAGTAAAGTTGAATGAAATAGTTATTCTTATTCTTTAGTTTTATAACAACATATGTATTTCAATTGGAGTTAAACCAAAATTATCAAAACCCTACATTTCTTTTAAAAAAAACTGTAGAATAACTATTATTCTCATTTTTTAGAAGAATAATTATTCATGTGTATAAGAGATTAGTGATTCCCGATTCTTAAGAATAGACTATTACCAAACAAAATAATGATTATTCCATAGGAATAACTATTACATTATAAGATCTATTCTGTAAACCAAATGGGCATTAATGTTCTTTTAGTCGTACGTAGATATTGTTTTAAGCTATTTTCTTGTATATATATATATATATATATATATATATATATAAAATATTCACATACTACCACAAAAACGTACACTATGCTAACACTAAAAGAAACCGTACGTGAACAAGGGAGTACGATTGTAGAAATCCAACTTCGACCATTTATTTATTTTAAAGTACACAACCCTCATCCCGTATCATTTAATTGGAATGATGTAGTGTGCCCGCCATCAACCCTTTTAATAAGTTTTTATCAAAGAATGGAAAAAATATAAGAAATGATAAGCATTGTCACATCAATCCAATAATTAAGATGGGAGTTGAGTATTTAAATTACTCTTAAATTAAATAATTGTTGGTTTACTATATTAGCCATTAACATATTTATGGCCCATTTGATTTGCAAAATAGACCCATAGAAGGAAATGATTATTCTTATGAATTTATAATTCTCTTGTTTGGTAAAAATCTATTTTTGGAAATAATTATCCCTATGGAAATAACTAAATATTCCATACACATATGAATAAGTACTATTCCTTATGGAGTTGAATACATTTTCTAAGAACACCCATATTATTATTTTTATTTTATTTTAAACTTTTTTTAAAAAAAACATAAAAAAATAAAGTAAAAGATCGAAATCATTGAAGCTAACTAGGCCATCCCTATTCATGGGAATTAAGCATGGTGACCTTTATATATATATACCCTGCCAATTAAATCGTGCTGTAATATTGACCCTATTTAATTATTAAATGCAGGCATTAGTTCCACAACCTTATGCTGCAAATGCACCTCGAAAGGTTATTTCTTGTGTCTTCTATTGTTCTTCAATTTTTTCCTTTTATTATTCTTCAAAAGAAAATAATAATAATAATAAAACGAAAATTCCCTTTAGTAATAATTTGACATCTTCATGCATATAAACTCAGATTAAGAACTCTAGTTTTTCGTCCGGATATGAATCCACTCGGAGAAATAACATTGTAACTAACCAGAAAATGACGATATTTTGTTCGATATACAAGTTGCTCATTTTCATCAATATTGAGGAATATGTTGTGACAAAAGGAAATTCCAAGATCACTAAAAAAGTAAAAAAGTGCAGAATAGAAAATAACACAGCCACACAATACATCAAGATTTAAGTGGTTTGGCCCAATAAGCTTACATCCACTGGCGGAAATGATCTAGGAGAAAATCACTAACAAAATAGTGGAGTAAAAAGAGTAGTACAAATAAAATCACTCAAGCCCAAAAGCCCCAATACATCCCAATCTCACTCTCACACAAAAGAGAATTAAATATAAAAGAGAAAATATTATCTAAAATTCTCTAAGCTTTTCAGCACTTCAAATGTGAGATCAAATTGAAGAAAAATAATGTATCTCTTCTTCTATCTACAACACAAATCTCTCTGTCTCAACAACTTCAGCCTTTCTTCTCTTCTATATTTTTCAACTCAAGTTTCTGCCTCTCCACACCTTCGTGACCGAATGCTTTAACTTTTTAACATCAAAGCCAATTTTTCAAAGCTTCTAGAAGAAGCTAATGAATGAATGAATGAGAATAAAAATTGGGGTCACAGTAAGATTAGTACTAATGAAAAGCAAGTCACTTTAGAGAAAAAAATCTTTTGGACTAGTTGAATAATATATAAGACGCCGCCCACATGTCTTTTTCCGCTTCTACATTTCATATTATTCATATATTTCTATAGTTATATATACCTGCAAAATCATTTTCAAGGAAGATTAATGGCTACCAACAGTAGTGCAATTACTCTCTATGCCATTTACTTGGAGAAAAAAGAAACATGAAAAAGAAAAATTTGCAAATGATTTTCCAATAAAGTGTACGTACTGATCATTTCTTGTTCCATTTGGGTTTTAATTAGAATATATGGTGGACCGCATTTCAAGCATTGGAGATGGCGCTTAGTGTCAGTAATATTTTTGCTAGTTGTAGCAACATGTGACCGAGGTGATCAATTAAGATCGAGGAAATCAAAGATATATGGACAAGCTAGAAGTGCATGCCATTACAAGAGGAGTGGGCATGACCAAAATAATTAAAATAAAGTGACCATGAAAATTAGCTATTAATTTTTTATAAGTAATGATTCAATAATTGATTTTACATACAACAACAAAAAATAAATAAATAAAGGATTTCTCGTCGTGTTTTAAATGACATTAACAATGAAACTTGTTAATTCAATCGTCTAGGTGTCAGCTAGAGGAGAAAGCGAAGGTTGCTGAACTTGTTGATGCAAATACAGGGTGCTGGAATAGACAGCTAGTATATGATATTTTTCATGAGTCAGAAGCCTCCATCATTTGCAATATTCCTCTGAGTCGATACAATAATGACAAGCTTATTTGGAGAGCAACAACCTCGGGAGTATTTAGTGTGAGAAGTGCTTATTACCTGGAAGTGGAAAGAGAACCAAAAGGGAAGGATCAAGTCCAAGTATGGATGGAAAATTCTGGAAGGAAATTTGGAGTTTAAATGTACAAAATTCAGCAAAAGTTTTTCTTTGGAGGGCTTGCAAAAATATCCTTCCAACTAAAGACAATTTGCTGCGAAGAGTGATAAAGGAGGACAAGTGTTTCCTGTGCCAGAGAGAGACTGAAAAGGCAGGGCATGTGATTGCCC
Organism: Carpinus viminea; assembly: GCA_013348765.1. Classification (NCBI taxonomy): domain Eukaryota; kingdom Viridiplantae; phylum Streptophyta; class Magnoliopsida; order Fagales; family Betulaceae; genus Carpinus; species Carpinus viminea. Next base: position 39,894,489 of record CP054673.1, on the reverse strand, counting down.
ATCATCCATGGACGTTTGGAGGTGCAAAAGAAGAATTCAGAAATGCTCCTCTACTAAAGTGTCGTTTAGGTGCGTTATTGAAAATCTGTTGGGGAGATGTAGTAGGCAAGAGGTTGAATTATGTGTGGTGATAGCAAAACGTATCTGGGCTCGGAGAAACCAGGTGCTGCATGGAAATGAGTTTACACACCCAAATAGAATTGTTGCAGAAGCTGAGGCTTCTCTCAATCTATTCCAACAAGTTCAAGGAGGAAGAAGAGGAAAAGATCGTCAAGATCAAAGTGGCAACCACCTTGAGTTTGATGGAGGATGTTAGAGTAATGGCAGTAAAATTAGGGATTGATGAAGATTAGGTTAGATGGGCATCCTAGTGAGGGATTACAAAGGCCAATACATGCTGCTTAAGACGATTCGTGCTGTAATGGCTGCAGAATTTGGGAGAGACTTGGGGTTTCAAGATATTTCATTAGAGGGTGACTCTCTTGGTTGTTAAAGCAATAAGAGATTCTTTGTGACCCAATGGAATTCTTATGGGCATAGTGGAAGATGCAAGAGGAGTTCTAAATACCATGAGGAGCTGGAATGTAGTGAAAGGAGTTATTGATCACATATGGATGGAGGAGATCCCTTTATGTATTTTGATAAATTGTTACTCTCAAGCAAATTGCTCTTCTGATTAAACGATTTTGGCTCTGATTGAAACAATGAAACTTGTTGCATCAAAATATTGCAAACCCAAGTGCAGGTTATTGCAAGTAATAAATTATCGGTAAATATGAGGCCGATCATTAGGGAATGGTAAACAATAAAGTAAAATTCCTGTTATAGTGCAAAAAAGTAAATAAGTAAATTGATTGGTATGATGTTTTTCCGCTAAAAATTAGAGCAATTGAATGAAAAGTAAACTAAAATTAAATTACTAAACCAAACTAAATAAATTGAAGTTTGAGAAAATTAATGGGAAGCACTTAAGTTTTTAGGATTCACCTTGCATTTTTTTTTTTTTTTTGAAAAAAGAAACATACCGTACTCATTTATTGATAAAAAGTCAGAAGCAAAAGCTCTTACAAATAGAGTAAAAAAACTCTAAAAGCAAATCATAGCCGAAGTTAAAGATACAAACGTCAACATCAAACCAATCAACCATAACCAAAAGCATCCGCCCCATGACTATACATCAAGTTTAATATCAAATCTGCACCAAACAGACACCATCCAATGCATAGGTAGCGCTTATTCCTTGGCCCCGGGAGCAAAATTCTCATGTCGAAGTTCATCATCTTCAACTTGAAAGCCAGAAAATCATTTACATCCATAACACAAGGTCTTGACCAAAGTAGAACTAGGCAGATCAAAGAGAGAGGATAGAACCTTATTACAAGTGAAATAGGAATGAAAATGTACATGGAAAAAATAAAGGAAAAAAGGAAAACAAAAAAAAACAATAACAAGGAAAAAAAAAATACAAGAAAGAAAATTAACAATACAAGGAAAAAAAAAAAGAAAAATAAACACTACTAAGTGGATAACGGCCAAGGAGCCGATCACAGGCAGGCAAAACCACACGGAAGGTGGTGTTTGAAGCTCATCGCAATGGGGACGGAGAAAGACCCGCAACAAACGGTGGGCGGCAGAGCACGTGGAGGAGATCGGCGGTGCACACAAAACAATCTGGAGGGGGAGAGTTTGAGTGAATCCCCCAAAAGCAGTACCCACAAAGTGTGTCAAATAAGTAAAAGTAACAGAAAAACAACACACCAATAAAAATAGCAAAAAAAAAAAAAAAAAGGAGACAACGGGGATAAGGGCATCAGGTAAACTACTAGCACCCGATGTGAAGCGGGCGAGGGGAGGAGGGAGGCAGCCAACGACCATCCCTCCCCCCCTAGCCTGGAGTTACCTTTTACCTATGTGGCTGCGGCGCTCTCAAAGAAAGAAACCCTCACCTTGCATTCTATTAAGTACTCTTGAAACATATATTTTTTACTCAACTAGGTAAGAAATTAATTCTCTCAATCAGAAGATAGAACAACAAAGTATTTTTAAAAAATTAGGGGAAATTAGCTTTTCCCCACATAAACTACCACGCTCTCTTCATTTGCTCTTATGAACTACCAATTTTACATTAGACCTCCCATGAACTACAATTTTGTTACCAACAACCCTACCATTAGTCAAAGACATCAAACATGACTTGCGAACAATGTAAACAATGTTGTAATAAGACATGACTGTTCAACTTAACGTCTTTGACTGACGGTAAGGGGGTCTTTGGCAACGAAATGATAGTTTATGGAGGGTGCAATGTAAAATAGGTAGTTCATGGGAAAAAAATGGAGAAAAAGTGGTAGTTTGTGGGGGGAAAAGCTAATTTACCAAAAAATTAAAATAAATTGAATATGGTTTAAAGAAGAATTTGATTTCAAATACATGTCACCAAATAAATTATGCATTTATTATATTTTCGAATAATAACAAATCAAACATAGTATATATTTTCGAATCATAACAAATCAAAATAAATTTGTCCTCATGAAACTTACTTTCAAATTAAAATTATTCTTAACATTCAATTATTAATCTAGCTATGAAGAACAATAAGTAAAATAGTCTCAACTCTCAAGAACACCTAATAAAATACTAGGCTTCGCTCATAGCGCTAACTAGCTAGAGACTTAGCCACTCATCATGTTCATGAAAATAAACTAGAACTGTGTAGTCGGCTGCCTCTGTGAAATGAAAACAACCTCGAGAGAAAAATTCAGAATTGAGACTTTAATTAGTCCTTGCAATGTTTCTTTTTTTAGAGAACAACAATCTTTTTTCCTCTAGTTGATTGAAGTAGCTCAATCCTTTTCTCTCTTGTTTGTCTCAGTCTCTTTATATTTAGGACTCTAAATTGACTCTACTCCTCTTTTCTTTTGTTTATGCATGGGGACATTGATGCATGCATTGAAAGTCCACCGGCCTCTTCTTTGTAGTGACATGGAATATCCCCATCATGGCTATTTCTCAACACCATGGTGCACGGCATTCTTAAAATCTTAATTAAGCATAGAAATGTATAGTTAATTAGATGAAGACATAATGGCTGTACACGGAATATCTCCATCATGACTATTTCAACACCCTGGTACACGGCAATCGATCGATTCGATCTTAAGCACGCATACAAATATTATTACTGCATGTCCAGCTAGATGAAGACATGGTCTTCAACATAATCTACGTACGCAAATATATATTTTTCGACATTTGACGTGTATGAAAAATCACAACAAATATATAAATAGAAAACAAATGGGTCGTTAATTTGTTGGGTATAAGTACTTTAGTTTTTAACTTAAAAAAATAAGCGCATATGCTTATCAAATTTTCTCCTTAAAATTTGGTTATTTCCAAATGATGTGTCTTTTGTGGGTAGTTTTCATTTAAGTTCAATTAATTGTTGGGCCGTGTAACTTAAGTTTTGAATGAGAGGGATAAGTGCAGCTGTCGTGGGCCTTCGAAATTGGCAATGAGAAGGATAAATTTTTGTCTAAGTTGTATAAGCAAAAACAAAAAAACAATTTGAACTTACGAGTTATGATCAGCGAAGACGACGACCCAAAAGTCATGGGTCTTTCTGATTGAGATTGGCACCCAGACCCACTCTTGATACACTCAAATTAATTAACTCGATCTAGTTTTTCTTCTTTCATTTCGCTTTCAGAGTAAACGGTACGTCGCACTACAAGCATTGGAAACGGCGATTAGCTAGTATTGGGACTCTCGGGCTCGGGCCAGTCGGGGGTATGTTGGCTAGTTGTAGTTAGCATCATGTGATTGTGATGCATGAGGTGATCAATTAAGAGGGAAATCATGCTGTTTTTGGGATACAGGAATATTGGGAATGCCCAAACTAATGGCATAATTTACGTTTCTTCTTCTTTCCTTCGCTACAAAAAAACTGATTTTTTTATTAGGGTTTGCTAGAGATTCTTCTCATAGTATTTTCCTGCGTTCTCTTAAACTTACATAAAACATGATTTTAAAAATAAAAATAAAATTGTAGTATCTTTTTTTGCTAACAAATTAATTTTTGTGAGTTAATATTTAGGTTCTAATGCTTTAAAACTTGTTTTTGGATTCAACTAAAACTTAAGAGTGAAAGGTTAACCCTTTAAGGATTATATTATTCAAAATAGATTTGATCATCCTAAATTTAGTGCTAATGCCTCAAATTTAGTGTTAATGGCTAAAAAAACCAGTGGTGAAGGTCACTACAATTTTATTTTTTCTTAAATCATGTTTTACGTAAGTCTAGGAAAACCTAAGAGAACACTATGAGGAGAACCCCTAATATTTTCCTTTTTTATTTACCACCTATTAGTGACGTGTTAAGGCTGTTTGACACACCACTAATGTTTAGTGATGTGCCATTAGCAACATGTGTGGCGGGTCAAAAAACTGGGTGTCACTATTAGGACTTTAGTAACGAGTGAATTTTTGACACATCACTATTAGGACTTTATTTTTAAAAATCACTTCAGGTCATACTCGTCCACCTTGTACCCTCTGTCCCTTGTATTGTCCGCCCAATCACACTTGAATATAACATACTTAGTCTTGTCATAATACTCCACATGAATTATTTGGGTTAACTTTTTGTAGTATGTTTCGCCATCAACAGTTGACACGCACACACTGCTGTTCTATGTCATATTTCCAATATTATGTGAAAGAGTGCAAAACAACTTGTTAATCACATATCTGTGATATTGGACTGTTGTGGCTATTGGCCCTCTACAATGTATTACCAATCTGTCACCCATTTCCTTTCTGCGTTGATCATCCAATTGATCGACTTGCAATTATATAACAATGGAAGATGCATAGTTACTATGGTGAGGAAATGGGAATGAGAACGCATCTGTAATTTCTTCATGCTTTGTCTTTATGAAAGTATTGAAAGTAAGACTGTTCAATTATCGATTGTCTGTAAAACCAGCTAAAATTGGGGGATATAATGCAGAAACATGGCTAGAAATCATAAAATTGGGGGATAAACTATGTACGGATGTATGGTTAGAACTCATTATAAACTCATAATTGATTTGCATGTATGGCGAAAGGTTTGTGGTTTGATGAAACACCAACCTCTAAGGAATATGGCAATGGAAGCTCTATAACAAAACTCTCTTGGCACACATCAAAAGTCGCCACTAGTTTTGTTATGGTTTATCTTTGGTCTCAAATATTTTCACGAATAACATATCAAAAGTTACATGGTAAGGTCCGGCGAACTCCTGCAACAGTGCATGCAGTAGCTTCCTTCGATGGTTCAGCGAAAATCAACAATTTAAGAAAAAAAAGCTTAAACTTAAAAAATGATTTATTATTTGTAAAATTAAAAACTATTTTACAAAAATTAAATAAGATTATCAAATCAACCAAAATATACGGGCATAAATAGCTCTATCTAATGTATAAGTCAACTCTTTGCTTACATAGAGATAGCAATGGACTTGTAGGTTGATAAAGTCAGCTTGAAGTTATAATTTGGATTGAGAATGTTTTGTTTTAATCTTCCAATTAGTTAGGTCATGTGTTGTTGTTAGGAGTAGTCTTTAGTCTTTAATTAATCATTTGATTACAATGAAACTTGAGTGTAATATTGTTTTTAGGACTAGTCCAAGTCTAGTTGCAAAACTATATATTTTCCAAAGAAAAACTAGGTTATCACCCTACCAAGATCAGTGAGATTCGGGTTTTTTCTCCACCAATTAACATGTTGTCTTTTATTCTTCTTCATATCCGTAAGAACTTCTCAATTACTTCACCCACATGTTGCCTATTAATTAATTAACTTAAAGCAACTAATGAAAAAAATATATATCTTTTACAAATCAATGTTTTTTCACGTCTTTTAATTTATCACAAAGATATATTACTTAATTAGATGGTGAAAATTTAATGGTCATATTTTTTAAAATTTAAAATTTTCCTAACAAAAAAAAATGATTTACATCTGACTCAATAAAATGACTAACATTACAAAAAAAAACAAGGTTTAACGACGTTTAGAATGTGGAAACTTTAATAAAACGTCCCTATTAAGGAAACATTTTAATGTGTAAATGCCCCTATTTAATTAATTAATAACACTTTTTATCAAAGTACATTTAATTCGAAACGCTTGCTAGTCAGACACCCTTAACAACTTTGTTGAGCATTGTAGCTTAACAAATCCTTAATTATATTAATAATAAATGTAATCTTACCCTCTTTCTTCTTTGGGAATAGGAAAAATAAATAAAGAAATAATATTTTAAATAGAAAAGAGAAAATAGATTACTAAAATGTTGAGTCAAATGTTAGTCATTTAAAAAAGTGGATAGTTAAAATAAAATGTGTTTTTTATGTAAGAGGGTTTTTCTTTTTTCTTTTTTTATTTTTGTGTTGTTATTTGTGATTTGGCTAGCCAAAAATAGGTAATTAATTTTTTTTTTTTAAAAAAGAAAACTATTTGAATTAGTCTACTAGCTAGGGGTGCTCTTAATATATAAAGGAATTAAAAGTCAAAACTACATAGAAATATGAGGGAGAGAGTTGAAAGCAAACGTAGATGAGGGAGAGAGAGAGCTTTATCTTGTAGAACGACCGAAAGAGACAAGTGCTACGCATAAGACAAGAGGGCTAATCCTTCTGTGGAGACATTTTTTTCCCTTATACACAAGGAAAAGATATGGCAAAGATGTCTTAAAAATAGATAAGCCAAGAGGGCTAGTCTTACCGTGGAGACAGTTTTTTCCTTATACACAAGGAGAATATAAGGTAAAGATAATGTCTTAAAAATAGCCTCGTAATTCACAATGTGAGGCTATTCGGGGAAAAAAAAAACTTTTTAGTTTTATATTAACTAGAAAATTTGGTATACAAACTAAATAATTTAAAAACAGAGCTTTTTTTGTACACACATGCTAAATATGCTATCACTAACACACACATGCTATGCTATGATAACTCTGACACACCTTAGGTCTGAGTTACAAAACACTGTTGCTGGCAGAATTTGAATGTAAAGCTGCAGAGGCACATGGAGTGTAACATCCCGATATTTCTCTTCTTTTATCTTGTAAATAAATTCGAGTGTTACGCTAAAATAATCTCACACAGCGGAAAAATTTAAAATTTTTAGTAGAAAACAATACCATTAAAATACTTTTCTTTATACAAAATACACACAACTATGCCGAACATGGCATTTAAACGAATCTATCCAACTGTCTAAACTCTAGATAAAACTTCACTAACTTGGAAATCTCGAACATCTCAAGATGAACCTCTAATCACAACAACGTAATTACCTTGATTATCCATTCCCCAAGCACTACAAAAGCTGTAAAGTAATGAGTCAATTGATTCCCAATAATATAAATCATTTTGAATCATATATATATCAAAAGGTCATAAAATTATAAAGCCACAAGAATCCGTATTATTGGATATCAATATCATACTCAATAAGTAAGAATACTTACAGTGAATTATAGGAATGAATCATCAAAAGTAATTACTTGTTGAAACTCATTCTGCTATAACCCGATCATTACCCATAAATTTCTAAATCACGACTTTCTCTCATGTTCTTCCTTTCTTGGCGCTTGTCTCGCCTTTCTCTCTCTTTTTCGTAAACACTTCCGAAAGAAGAAAGAGTAGAAAGCGGAAGAAGGAAGAATATAATAAGAAGAGAAGGGAGAGGAGTGGTGAATTTGTGAAGGAGAAGCTCTATTTATAGGAAAATTTGAAGATACTATTCTACCTTTCATTTACAATTCTACCCTCATTTTACTATTTCATCTACCCATACCATTACACCTACCCATACTATTACACCTACCTATACACCTACCAACATTACTATTTCACCTACCATTTACTATCACCTTATTCAATAACTACCATTATCTAATTACCACCCTCCATAATACCATAAACTCCTTAAAGAAAATATTTGAATAATGTTATCAAATAAATATGTCAAAAATAAGACTATTAAAATCTGAGGCGCTACAATCTTCCCTCCTTATTGGAATTTCGTCCTCGAAATTAAAGCCCATAAATTATAACATATCTTCAAATTCAGCGACCCAATTTAAAAACGTCACACTTAAACCATAATTTACCCAAGTTACTATAAAACCCTCTTTAAAAAATCAATCCATTAATGGAATAAATACCATAACATCTTCCATACCCAGGCGATGTGAAACGCCACAAGCACTCTTCTTGGGCACCAGTGTCATCGTTGGCAATCCTCAGGGAATTTCTTCATTCTCGGCCCTTAACTTTTGGCCCTTATACATTTCGTCGTGTCTTAACTGACACCCTTATAACATAACCCACTTTTGGCATCCCAACGCATGCCCACTAGTGACCCTCATAGGCTTCTGCACGTTTCTACCATCTCAGGCTGGGTAATGCTCTGATACCATTTGTAACATCCCGATATTTCTCTTCTTTTATCTTGTAAAATACTTCGAGTGTTACGCTAAAATAATCTCACACAGCGGAAAAATTTAAAGTTTTTAGTACAAAACAATACCATTAAAATACTTTTCTTTATACAAAATACCCACAACTATGCTGAACATGGCATTTAAACGAATCTATCCAACTGTCTAAACTCTAGATAAAACTTCACTAACTTGGAATCTCTTAACATCTCAATATGAACCTCTAATTACAACAGCGTAATTACCTTGATTATCCATTCCTGCAAGCACTACAAAACTGTAAAGTAATGAGTTAATTGATTCCCAATAATATAAATCATTGTTGAATCATATATATATCAAAAGGTCATAAAAATTATAAAGCCACAAGAATCCGTATTGGATATCAATATCATACTCAATAAGTAAGAATACTTACGAATTACAGAATGAATCATCAAAAGTAATTACTTGTTGAAACCCATTCGCTATAACTGATCATTACCCATAAATTTCTAAATCGACTTTCTCTCTCATGTTCTTCCTTTCTTATGGTAGCCTTGTCTCGCCTTTCTCTCTCTTTTTCGTAAACACTTCCGAAGAAGAAAGACCGAGTAGAAAGCGGAAGAAGGAATATAATAAGAAGAGAAGGGAGAGGAGGTGAATTTGTGAAGGAGAAGCTCTATTTATAGGAAAATTTGAAGATACTATTCTACCTTTCATTTACAATTCTACCCTCATTTTACTATTTCACCTACCCATACCATTACACCTACCCATACTATTACACCTACCCATACACCTACCATACTATTACACCTACCCATACACCTACCAACATTACTATTTCACCTACCATTTACTATCACCTTATTCAATAACTACCATTATCTAATTACCATCCTCCATAATACCATAAACTCCTTAAAGAAAATATTTGAATAATGTTATCAAATAAATATGTCAAAAATAAGACTATTAAAATCTGGGGCGCTACATGGAGGGCCCGGAGCCGACGGTTTTGACATGTTTAGTTTTATCATTTTCCATTTTTACACCTTTGAACACCGACACTCATAAGTTCCCATTTTACTCCTACCCACTGCAAAACTCTCCCATTTCTGCGAAACTCCTCCCAACCCATTTTACCCACACAAAACTCCTCCCCAGTTTTTGCATGGTGGCTTTTTCATAACATTTAACGTAAATTTTTTTTTTTAAAAAAAAATGTGGAACAAAGCGGCATACATTATCATATATTTTTCTTTTTTTAGTTTTATCCTTTTGCTGTTGGCATTTTGGGTGTGGCTGGAGCTACCCCATTGCTGATTTGGAGTAAGAAACTCATATATATTTGAATACTGCATAAATTATATACTATAATTTAATTATAATTTTTTTTTTTTTCTAATTTAACAAGAAGAACAGAATTTCTAGCATAGCTTAACACACAACAAAAATTCAAAATGATGGTTGACATCTCAAGCCGCTGCCTCTATCTCAGTGTCTTTCTGTCACGCCGCTGCTTCTGTCTCTCATGTCGTTTCGCTGCTTCTATCTCTCCTCTCTCACGCCACCTCTGTCTCTCTCACGCTCGTTGAAGATTTTGCCATTTTAAATTTTCATTTTTCAGCTATTTTATTTCCAAGTTTTTTATTTTGGGATTTCTTCAATTTCTTGAATTTTTGTTAAAATTTGCACATGATTTATGATTTAACAACACGTATGCTTTGTATTTGTTGTGATTGGAAAACAATGAGAGAGTTGCTCTGTTTTGTTATGTAATTTGTGTACTCTTATATATGTGTATGTCCTCGACTCCTTGTGCTCTTCCGTGTTTGTGTGGGTTGCGTTTGGTTGGACATGTTTGTGTTGAACCAAGTAAATTGATAGTGCAGGACTGGTAATGGAGGTTGAATGTGTGTGGGCATATATGTCGAACTCTGTAATATGCAACCATGGAAGATGTTGGGAGAAGGCCATGCATTCTTCTTTGTTTCAATTATGTTTTTGGTTTTCAAACGCTTGCACTGATCTATATCCTCGTAATAAAATTTCATCATTTACATGTAATCATCAGAAAAGGGAAAATAATTGTTTAAAGTGAGAAAAAAATGGTATAAAGTGAGCCAAAATCGGCCCAAAACTGGTCAAACACCGGCCCAAAAAAAAGCCCAATAAAAAGCTAAAAAAAAGCGGTTAGTAGAAAAGCGGTTAATCAGATCCGTTAACTGCTAATCAAGTAGCGAGGTGTTAGTAGAATTTACTAACCGCCTAGGCGGTTAGCGATTTTAGCTACTAACCGCAACTGCTATTTCACCCATATTGCAGGGCCTTTGCGCGTGAGAGGGTTGTTTGGGCCACTTTAAAAAAAAAAAAGCATGGCCTTCTCCCCTACCGATCAGGCGTCCACATGTCAATTCATAGTTGATCACTACAGTACATTTTGGTGTTGGGGAGTGTAACGAATGTTGACAAACAAGGCTTTATGTGTTTGATAGAAAATGATAAAGGCTCAATTTTTTTTACTCAACCTTTACTTAACTTTTGTCTTATTTTTTTTAAGAAAAAAACATAGTAAAAATAAAAAATAAATGTTTGAAGTAGTAATATTTTTTTCTTGTCATTCTTTTAGTTGGTTTTTTTTTTAAAAAAAAAAAATGCATTTTTCTTCATAAAATGGTCAATTTTTATGAAAAATAATCATTTTTATGAAGAAAAATACAATTTTTATTTTTTAAAAAACATCAATTAAAAGAAGGGAAAAAAAACATTATTGTTTCAGACACTTTTTATTTATTTATTTATTTGTTTTTTTTTTAAATAAGACAAAAGTTGGGAAAAAAAATTAGTTCTTTATCATTTCTGTTGGTTCTATACTGTTCACTCGATTGACAGCTTGCACCTATGTGTGGAAAAAGTGAAATACCAACGTTTCACCTCATGTGGTGTAGCCTTGCTGGTTTACCGAAATGCTCTTTTTCTCACCTTTTCTCTATGCTTCCGTTAATTGTTCAAGTATAAGGGTATTTCGGTAAATATATCTCGTTGATTTTCCACACATAGATGCAAGCTATAGCTACTTTGAACGTAATGATCAGTTGCTCACAATGTGCATTGGCCCGTCAATTGAATGAACAGTGCGAAACCAATGCCATTTAAAAACGTTTATCAAACACATCCTTACTTTCAGAAGAAAAAGTAAACGCGTAGCAAGTTAATGCACTCCAAATAAAAAAATTGGTTACTATTTTAAACTCACTTCAGTCACTTGGGCAAGAGAGACTAAGAGAGAATGTGAGTTTTGGAGCTTGAGAGAACGTCGGCAACTGCGAGAGACTACAAGAGAAATTGGACTTTCTTACTACATTTTCTGAACAACAACGGCAATAGCAAAAGTAAGTGGGTTTCGGCCTTTCCAATTAAGTTAGGTTTTTACCAGTTGTTGGTTGTCAGTGGCAACTCGGTGTTAGTGCGTTGACGGACAATATGCGGCCTGTGGGCAACTGATCTGCACAGCCCTATGTATAACAACAACTCATGAGTGAGTTTCCCACTTGACCACTTACAGATCAAGGGTGCGCACAACTCACACATGAACACTGAATTCTTCTTCTTCTTTCTTTTTTGTTTCTCTACGCACACTTGTTGTACCCACTAAAATAATTATCTATAGAATCTGAGTTGTCACTCCAACGTTAATTCAACATCTCCAAATTAACAAAGACTTTACACCATTTGTGTTACAATCCTAGGTCTATTAATAATATAGTAGTAGTCTCTGCCTATGTCTCTTTATTATTTCCATTGTTATTTTTCCTTATTTCTTGCAAGTGTCCTAGTCCCTAAATAAATAGGATTCCAAGTCCTTGTTGGAGTTGTAAGGTATTTCCTTTATGGTGTCTCACGTCTCCCAGTCCTAGTAGTATAGGTTTACAAACTTTAGAAGTAATTATATGTCGGTTGTAACCTCTATTTAAAGCAAATTTTTGCAATAATATTGGAGAGAATATTTCAGTAAAAATCAACACTTTGTGTTGTGAGGTTTGGGGTCTCTCTAACGATCTCAATTTTTCTTCAATCATAGGTAGGAAACGCAAGACTCCTCCTGTTTTTCTACGCTTCCAAGGTCCAGTTACGAGGTCTATTACTCAGGCTCGTAACAACTTGGTATCAGAGCCAACAATGTCTTCCTCATCTTCTTCCCCTGCTAATGAGTGGCTGGAACGTTTGGAAACTATTGTTGCGAACATGAGTTCGAAGTTTGATCAACTACTGGAGGATCGTCGCACCAACAGTGAGAATGGGTCTTATAATCGTAACGGAGGTCCACGAATGAATCGGACAGGTTCGGGAAGCAAGGGATCAACAATCCCTAAAGTGGTTAAGTTGGATTTTCTACGGTATTGTGGAGACGAAGATCCAACTAGTTGGATTTGCTAGGTCGAGCAATTCTTTGAATTTCATGATACGAACGAAGAGGAAAAGTTATCTCTAGCAGCCTACCATCCGGACAGTAATGCCCAGCTTTGGTACCAAATATTTCGAGGGGGAAGAACAGAGGAACTCACGTGGGGCACCTTGAAAGAAAGTCTCAATGCCAGGTATGGGCCAACCCTCTATGAGGATTTTTTTGGTGATCTATTAAAACTGAAACAGGTTGAGTAGGTCTGAGACTATCAAATTCGGTTTGAAGCGACTTCTTAGATCCGTGGGCAAACTAGCGTCTGCTCCAATTCCTGTAGGGTGTTTTGCTCGGTGGGCTCAAAGACACTATCACGCATGCCAAGTACAAGCATCACGACCCTTGAAGGCCTCCAACTTGCGGCTGGGGACTATGCTATATGAGGCCAAACAACATGACCAGCGTTTGAGGACCGTTAGTTGAGCCGGAAAAACCCTAACCTACGCCCATGCCATCGCCAAACTCACTGGGGCCAGAATCCTCAAATAAAAAAACTCACACTGAAGAGATGAAATATAGGAAGGAGAAGGGGTTGTGCTTTAATTGTGATGAAAAATACTTACCTAGCCATAGGTGTGCCAAATTATTCTGGCTTGAGCTGCAAAATGAGGAGGAAAGACCCCACATGGGCAGGAGCAATCTTGATAATCCAGAAATTTTTGAGGAGGAAGAACCTGCAATTTCACTACACGCTATCATTGGAATTCAAGGCCCTCGCACGATGCGGTTGAGAGGCGTCGTGGGTTGCTACAGAATTGTGCTTCTTGTTGACAGTGGAAGCACCCATAATTTCATCAGTTCAGTAACAGCCAGGAAGTTGGGCATCACACCGGCGTGTACAGGGAAGATGGAGGTGCTCGTGGCCAACGGAGAGAAGCTTTCAAGTGGAGGGGTTTACAGAGGAGTAACCATTTGTTTGGAGGAGTACCAATTTACCATGGATTTTTATGTGCTAGAAATTGAAGGGTGTGAAGCTGTTCTTGGAGCTGTGTGGTTGAGAACATTGGGACCCATCTTGTGGGATTTCTCTAGCATGTGGATGAGTTTTCTGTGGAGAGGAAATAAGGTCTTTTTGCAAGGAATTTCAACACCCAAGGACAAGATTGTGGATGGGCCCAATTTCCTTAAGTTGCTACATGGGTGTTTAAGGGGTGCTGTGCTACAACTCAAGGCTGTCCATTTAGGAGACAAAATAATTAAGGATGAAGAGGTAGACTCAGATATCCAGGTCTTGCTAAAGCAATATTCAGCTTTGTTCCAAGAGCCTAAAGGCTTACCTCCATCACGGGCACATGATCACAAAATTCCAGTTGTACCCGGTCAAGGCCCAGTTAGTGTTCGCCCTTATCGGTATCCATTTTATCAAAAGAACGAGATTGAGAAGCAAGTCTCCAATTTGTTGAGCTCCGGAGTAGTAAGAGTTAGTACAAGCCCATATTCTTCACCAGTATTATTGGTAAAGAAACATGATGGGTCGTGGAGGTTATGTGTAGACTACCGAGCTTTGAATCAAATCACAGTCAAAGATAAATTTCCCATCCCCATGATTGATGAGCTTCTAGATAAGTTACATGGGGCCCAAGTTTTTTCAAAATTGGACTTACGCTCTGGCTACCATCAAATTAGAGTCAACCCATTGGACATTGAGAAGACCGCTTTTCGGACCCACCATGGGCATTATGAATTCCTAGTGATGCCATTTGGCTTAACCAATGCTCCATCAACTTTTCAAGCTTTAATGAATGATATCTTCCAAAAGGTACTTAGAAAATTTGTTTTTGTTTTCTTTGATGATATTTTAATTTATAGCAAAAATTGGGCGGACCACTTGCATCACATAGCTCAAGTTTTTGAGATTTTGCTCACCCACCATCTATTCGTGAGGAGAGACAAGTGTCAATTTGGCAAATCGGAAGTATATTACCTAGGCCACATTATTTCTCCTCAAGGGGTGGCAATGGATCCCAGAAAAATTGAATCAGTTATGGGGTGGCCCAAGCCCACGACTCTTAAGGAGCTGAGAGGGTTTCTAGGCCTCACGGGGTACTATCGAAAATTTGTTAGTGGTTATGGTGCTATTGCAAAGCCTTTAACAGAGCTACTTAAGAAGAATGCATTTGAATGGTCATCTCTGGTAGAAGAATCTTTCAACCAATTAAAGTTGGCCATAACCCAAGCTCCACTCTTGGCCTTACCTGATTTTTCCAAACACTTTGTTGTAGAATGTGACGCTTCGGGGATGGGCATTGGGGCTGTACTCTTGCAAGAAAATAGACCCATAGCCTATTTTAGCAAAGCAATCAAGGGGCGGGAGTTGGGCCTATCTACGTATGAGAAGGAAATGTTGGCCCTAGTTTCGGCTGTTCATAGATGGAGACCATATTTATTGGGCTCAAAATTTATTGTTCGCACGGATCAAAAGAGCCTGAAATTTTTATTAGATCAAACTATATCAACCTCTGCTCAACAAAAGTGGTTAGTGAAATTATTGGGGTATGATTATGAAATTGAGTACAAGCGAGGCAAAGAAAACTCAATTGCAGATGCTTTGTCTCGAATAGAGGGCCCAAAATCATTGATGGCTATTTCTCATCCAATTCCTCATTGGCTTGAACCTATCCAAAAGGAAATTCAATTGAATCATGATTTGCAAGCTTTAGTGGTAAGAATACAAGAAGGAGAGGCAATGGGCCCATGGAAATACAAAGAGGGTCTGATTTTCTTTAAAGAGCGAATATATCTGTTGAGCACTTCTTCTCTTATTCATCCCATCATTGCAGAAATCCATGGGAGCACATATGAAGGTTTTTTCAAAACTATGAAGAAGCTAAGGGCAGTATTTTACTAGCCTAAAATGAAGGAGAGTGTCAAGGCATTCATTAGACAGTGTGATGTGTGTCAACGACACAAAACAGAAACAACCATGCCTTTAGGCCTTTTACAACCATTGCCTATCCCTACTAAGGTTTGGGCTGAGGTTTCAATGGACTTCATTGATGGGTTACCTAAGTCTCATGGAAAATCGACTATTTTGGTGGTTGTCGATAGACTTACGAAATATGGCCATTTCATTCCTATAAGTCATCCTTATACAGCTCCACAAATAGCTCGAGTTTATTTTGATAATATCTTTAAATTGCACAGCATGCCGAAGTCCATTGTGTGTGATAGGGATCCAACATTTACAAGTTGTTTCTGGACAGAATTATTTTCACTCCATGGAACTAAATTCAATTTTAGTTCGGCTTATCATCCGCAAACTGACGGGCAGACTGAAGTTCTCAATCACATAGTTGAGATGTACTTATGATGTTTAACAAGCTCACAGCCTAAGGAATGGGTTACTTGGCTTCCTTGGGTTGACTATTGCTATAACACTAGTACCCATTCAGCCCATAACCTTACTCCCTTTGAGTTGGTATATGGATGATCTCCTCCCACTTTATTGTCATATGTGAAGGGCACGGCATTGGTAGAAGCTATTTGAAAAAATATTGGTGGAGCGAGATCAACTTCTTAAGGAAGCACAAAATAGGCTGATACAAGCTCAGAATCGAATGACCCAAATTTACAACAAGCATCACAAAGAAAAGCAGTTTAATGTAGGAGATTGGGTTTATCTAAAACTATAGCCTTATCGACAGTCTTCTGTGGAGTTTCGAAGCAATGCCAAGCTTTCTGCTAAATACTATGGTCCTTTCAAAATTTTAAAAAAAATTGGATCCGTTGCTTACTTGCTCGATTTGCCCAAAGATTCTAAGTTACATCCTGTTTTCCACATTTTCAGTCCTTAAGCAACACGTGGGTACTGCAGAACCTACAGAGATTGAGTTGCCTGTTGTTCATGATTCACCAATCCAGCCTCAATCAGTCCTAAAGCAGAGGATGCGCAAGGGTGCATTGGAGATTCTAGTTCACTGGGTGGGATTTTCTCCGGCAGATGCTTCATGGGAAAACAAGGATGAGTTCATTTCTCGTTTTCCAAATTTTGTCCTTGAGGACAAGGACATTTCTAAGGAAGGAGGAATGTTACAATCCTAGGTCTATTAATAATCTATTAGTCTCTTTATTATTTCTTATTTCTTGCAAGTGTCATAGTCCCTAAATAAATAGGACTCCAAGTCCTTGTTGGAGTTGTAAGGTATTTCCTTTATGGTGCCTCACGTCTCCCAGTCCTAGTAGTATAGGTTTACAAACTTTAGAAGTAATTATATGTCGGTTGTAACCTCTATTTAAAGCAGATTTTTGCAATAATATTGGAGAGAATATTTCAGTAAAAATCAACATTTTGTGTTGTGAGGTTTGGGGTCTCTCTAACGATCTCAATTTTTCTACAATCATAGGTAGGAAACGCAAGACTCCTCATGTTTTTCTACACTCCCAAGGTCCAGTTACGAGGTCCATTACTCAGGCTCGTAACAATTTGTCAGCTTCAACAGCTGGAGCTACCATACGCAAATATATATATGTATATAAATAAAATTGAGCAAGCAAATTCATTTGACTTCTATCAACATTAAAGGGGTTTGATTCTGATATATTCCAACCCCAGGAGAGCTCGATCGACATGAACATGGAAGAGCTACACATAGCTACTGCAACCTACTATAACAATTCTCCTGGCAACTTCAACAGCTAGCAAATGATTTCTTCCGCTCAGTGGATACGAATAGGGATGGCCTTGTTAGCTCAATGAGTTCGTGGATTTCTTCAGGCAATGCGGCTACCAGCCTACCACTGGATCGACCCCAACTTTTTCTGTAGCTTGGACCATAACAGGGAATGTAGCTTGGATTTCAATGAAGTCCTAACCAGGGACGGAACCAGAAAATTTTATGGGAGGGGATCAGTAAAAAAAAAATTTGGTTCTTTAGAATTTTTTTATTAAAAAATTTTTATTTTTCTTATTTTTTAAACAGAAGACTACCTATAAACAAAAAAAGTGAGCATTTGAAAGTATGAGCCATAAATAAAAATAAAAACTTAATGGGTATAGCCCAAAAAATTAAGAATAGGGCAAAAAAAATTTATTGGATATGGCCATAAAATCTAAAAATAGGGCTAAACAATTTTTGGGAAAGGGCCAAATGACTAAAATTACAATCAAACTATACTTTTTTTTTTTTTACTTCTAATTTTTTTTTTCCTTATTTGGGGGGGGGGACCATGGCCCACCTTGGTCCCCCCCTCCCTCCGTCATTGGTCTTGACGTTGTACTACATCATGAAAACCCGGGGCGTGTGGTGCAGTCAATGCAGAACGTGCATTATGGGACTCTATTTCACTTGCGTCGCATGCTTTGACAGCGCCAACAACACCTACGATCTCTGCGCTACTTGCTATAGTGCGCAAAGTTTCCGCCACCTGAGGTGGTATTTTCGTGACTAAAAATATCAATAATAAAATAATTGCTCACAATAGGACGAATCTTTGTAGGATACGGCTATAAAGAGGGTATCGAACCTCAATGACTGCGGGGGTTTTGTTATTAAATTCGAAAGCTTAAAATTAACTTAATTAAAAAGATATTTGTTTTAATTTTGTTTTCTAAAAATAAATGCATAAAATAAAAGATAATTAAAACATGATAGAGAGTGTAGGGTATTGACTTCACTTCTATCCGCACAACAATGGTTAATCAGATTCAATTTCAGAAATTCATTCTATGCATGTTATAATTAAACAAGAAACTACCTTATTAAAGAGTAAAGATAATCTATTTTCGGTTGGCACGGATTGTCCACCTAATCACTAAGATGCAGTACAACCTGTCTTCCCTAGTTATAAACTATAAAACCCTTTAATAAGTTTCATATAATTAATGGAATAGCATAACTCATATTCGGTTCCACTACAAAAAACATTATTTTTAGTAACGCACATTTACTAACGTTTTAAGACATTAGACACGTTAGTAATGATCCTAACGTTCCATTCCTAACGTTTTTGACACGTTAGGAAAGTGTCTATTAGAAATGGTCATTTACTAACATGTTAGAGATGTACCACGTTACCATTTGCTAACGTGCTACTATTCACACATTAGTAAATGGAAAAATTAAAAATAAATAAATAAAATTCAATTGCTAACATTTCAGAAGATCACACGTTACCCTGGGGTGACGTGGCAGATTATGCCACGTTACCCCAGGGGTAACGTGTGATCTTCTGAACACGTTAGCCCTTGTTTTTTTTTTTTAAAAAAAAAAAAATCCATTTACTAACGTGGTAGCATATAGACACATTAGTAATGGTTTTTCATTTACTAACATGGCATTTATAGACACGTTAGTAATCGTTTTTCATTTAATAACGTGGCAGATATGATCACACGTTAGCCCTTGCTTTTTTTTTAAAAAAAAAAAAATTCCATTTACTAACGTTGTAGCATATAGACACGTTAGTAATGGTTTTTCATTTACTAACGTGGCATTTATAGACACGTTAGTAATCATTTTTCATTTAGTAACATGGCAGATATGAACACTTTAGTAATGGTTTTTCATTTAGTAACGTGGTAGGTATGGAAACATTAGTAATGGTTTTCATTTACTAACGTGTTAGCTAAATGCACACGTTAGCAATGGGTAAGATTTTATTTTACATTTACTAACGTGGTTGCCCATTCACACGTTAGTAAATGTTTTTTTTTTTGTCCCTTTTTTTGTGTTTTGTTTTTTTTTTTTTTTTTTGGAACCACCTAATTCAATCCAATATTGAACATCCAACCTGATAAATCAATAATCATATTTCTATAATCAAAAGCACATTCATAATCAATAATCACATTTATATAAAAAACTACTTCATCCATTACTTTTATATTACAAAATTAAATATCATCTAACTATTATCCACACATTACTATTATCCAACTATATAACAATTAACCACATTCATCCTATATAAACAATTAACAAACAACTTAAGTAAAGATGTCTCTATACATCAACACTTTGATCCAATATATATATGTTACAATGACCTATAAAGCATCTTTGCTGGAAGAGCAGCTCGAGCCACCATCGTCCAAGGAGTCGGTTATACATTCATCCCCTTTGCTTGTTCTGCTTTCATTTTCATAAGATTGATTATTGAGATTGCAACTCTGAAGGCCATTGTATGTCATTATTCCTGAAAGATTCCATTATAGTTTTTATTCTGTCAAATCTCAAATGGCAAGTGACACAGTTGTTTTAATTTACCAAACAATAAAGACCAAAAACAAAAAGAACAAATTTAATATAACAAGGTTGACCACTTCGGAACAGGACATACAAATGCTCATTTGTTCTCAACATATAAATGATGCTCCAGCAAACTAAACAACGCATACTAAAAAAAATGATTAATAAAATAAAATGATAACTTCCAACTATATACATCACAATAAAAACACTTGAATATAAAAAATTTAATTCTTCAAGAGACTTTTTGCTGGAGATTCTATCAGCAAGCATTGGTTGGCATCACAAAGTAAATTATTTGTGTCTAGTCTGGTTATTTATTCCAAAATTGACTAAATTTCCTCATTGTCTGCCTCTTTCATTGTTTTGGCTGTCTCTTAGTCATCATAGCATATCTAATACTCACAGGCCCTCAAAAGAAATTTACATCTTAAAACACAATGCTGCCTTTTATTTATATGCATTATTTGAAGGCACATCTGCATATTTGGAGGATAAATTGTTAATAAAAACTAGGGGAAATAGCAGTCAGTATAAGCCAAATTGAATAGGAGACAAAAGGGCTACAAGTGTGATCCACAAAGCTACCACTTTCAGGCAATTGCTAACTAGAAGAGGACGTGTGATACATTAATATATAGTTCATTTCCTTTTATGGTCATTCTTCCATCCTTCTACTTTTTAAAATTATCGTGCGAGTCATACATGTGAACTCCATAGATTCAATGGTGATTTTGAAAAGTAGTGGAATGGGAGAAGGACCATAAATGTTATATAACATGTCTCTTTCTCTAGACTTTAATGGTGTGATATATATAGCATGTCTATAGCATGAGTTAATCCCAGTGTACATTTAATATGTTAATCATGTCTGCTTGAAAAGAAAAGAAAATTCCAATAACTTGACAATTGGAGGTTCCACCAAAGACTTTAATGGGGTGGTATTTGATATGTTGCAAATTAAACACTTAAAATCTAACCTATTGCTGGAAATTACCATTAAAAAAAAAAAAACTTATTTTGGTTGGGATTATGGGTTAGTTAAGTTGACAGCATTGATACAATTGGGGCCTTATGAAGCTTTCAAAAGGAAATTTAGTTATATAATCATTCTCGTGGAACTTTGTAAAATCCATGATTGTTTTTCTTTTTAGGAGATAGTTTGACATGTTGCAAATTAAACACTAGAAATCTAACCTATTGCTGGAAATTATTATATAAGATTTTTTGAAAAAAATCTTATTTGAATATAACCTGTGAAGCTTTCAAAAGGAAATTTAGTTATATTGTGGAACTTCGTAAAATCCATGATTTTTTTCTTTTTACCTTCATTTTTGCTGAAAGCTTATTCCCATTTTGGTAAACATGGAAACCCTATTTATTCTTCTTTTTGTCCTTTTTAAAATTGTTCTCAAACTTGTTCTTTCACATCATGCCTAGCGTCCTAATTGGATAAAAGCATTCACTTCCTTTTCAAAAATGAACTTGCGGTACAAACTTTAATTTCCATTGGGCACGTTGATGCTTTTTTTAAAAATAAAATAAAATAAATAAATAAAATGCTTGACGCTTTGGCTCTTTCTTTGCAGAATTCTAATGACAGATAACAGTATCAGTGATGATGACACGATAACATCAGTTGATAATTCAGTTGAAAAGCTTCCTGATCATCTCCTGATAGAAATTTATTATCTTTATATCTTTGATAGATAGATAGAGCTGATTAGTCAAATTTTGATTGAAGCAGATGATAACTAAAAATGAGTCGATATAATAGATAATGTTTTGTTTTTGTTAAGTTTTTTTTTTGATAAGTAATGTGGATTTTATTAAAAGCAGTGGCAACCCTAAAATATATATACAAAAACTCCTATGAAATATACAAGGACACATATGCAAAATTCTTCTATTGTTGGTATCTCATTACGGTAATGAGCCATTATCCACCCATGTAGCATAGCAATCATATTCTTCCTATATCTTTCATAGAACACCTTATCCTCAAAGATTTTGATTCCTCTTCCATTATGCAAATGATAACTAAAATGAGCCATCCTCCAAATAACTCTAGATAGATCCTCCCACCTTGTTTTTTGTTAAGTATAACAGTAATGGCTTGATTATTGCATATCTTGGCTATAAATGTAAAAACCTAATTATTTCTCTTAGTTATATTACTGCAAATTTATCCTATAGTTAGTTGGGCTCATAAATGTAAAACCCTAATTTACACTCCTAATAGCCATCCTCTACCTAAAGTCGCTCTAAATCCCCTTAAGTGTCGAATGTAGTGCATATGTCTTATAAGTCTTCATTCACTCATTATTCTCTCTCTAATTTTTTTTTTTTGGTCCTATTTGAATGGGGGTTCAAACAAAATTGGGAACGGGGTGCTCTGAGTTACCTTATTTGGATGACTATTGATTGAGCCTTCGAACAAGACTCCTTGATTTAATCTTGTTCGAACGAGGCTACTATTCATTGTCTTTCCCAATTTCTCTTTGCCAAAGCTTCAATGTTTCCCTCACTTTTCACCTCTTCTACATTTTAGAACACCAAACCCATACTCTATTGACCCCCAAACGCTATTTTCAACACCAAAACCACACACTTTCACGTTCAAACCAAAGATTTTTCCTTTCCTCCTTAATTCTCCATTTCTTCCAACCAACCAATACCCAAACAACCCACATACAAACACAACAACACCCATCACACAAACACCCTCATAATCTTGTTCTCGAACTTCCTACAGTTTGTTTCTCACCATATCCACCCAAAGTCTCAAGCTTTTCAAAGAAAGCTTGAGCCTTTAACATGGGGAAGACATTTTCTTCCACCTTTTCACCTGAACACTACATATTACACACACATACACAACCCCAACTTCGAAATAACAAACTCATGCACCAAAATCAACCATAACTTCAAGGAAATGAGAGACAAGGTCAAGAGTTTACCCTTTGAAGCTTGATCTTTCTCTCCTCCTAGCTCCAAATGCCCCCCACCCCCCTCTCTGTCTCTCTCTTTGTGGTTCGGATGAAAATGAAGGGGGTGGTTGCATGCCCTTAAAACCCTACACTCCAATTTTTGTCTTTTGTCTATGTTTGTTTTGCATGAAATTCAGTTTCATTCAGAGATGAGATTCTTCTAAACATGAGACACATGTCTTATCCTTAACTCTTTTTAATGTGGGTTAGTCCCGTTATAACGGGACCTCCCAATGTGAAATTTTCACCAAGTCCTAACATTCCCTTAGGTTAGTCCCATTATAACGGGAACTCCCAATGTGAAAATTTCACCAAGTCCTAACATTCCCTTAGCTCCTTGCCTAAGAACCCACATTAGTTATTAATTTATTTTATTCACTTCCTTTAATCCTTCTTTCAGCATCTTGCTAAACCCCAAGTTTTAAATTTAATTTTTATGTTTTTGAAGCAGGGTGTTACATTTCTCCTCTCACAGCTTTTACAACCCTTCAGGACTTATTGCTTGCATTGTCATCCCTTTTTTTTTAGTAACATATAATCTGTCTTTGGACCTGTCATATGAAATTGAAATTCTCTCTTATATTCGTTTCAATAGCATTAAGTAGGTTTCCTTTTTAACTCACCAAAAGTATATTATTATAAGTTTACTGGCATTCTAATGGTCTCAATTAATGCCTTCAGGAGATTTACAGCTTTATACATTAGCAAACACATATTTGCTCTAGAAGGTTAGATAGACGAGCTTGTTGGCAAGGCACACTTATCTATTTTTGAAAGAGCAACTTGAACTTTCCACAATGCCACCTCCTTCAAGGGTACTTCATGGAACCATAATTGGTGTGTTCTCTGCTCTCATGCACTTACTTATTTTCTTGATTGCAACCTAATGAATTTCTAACTGAATAAGTAATTTATCATTATTTATGAGTTGGGTGGAGTGCCAATTCCCATCTCAGATTTCATTGGTAGAAGGTCATATAAACATCTTAAAGGCTGTCACTTGCTTTTGTGTTACAAACACGTCAACAATATTTGTTCCATGTAATTTGAAGGCTTGCTTGTGCCTTTCATATATTCATTGTGTTGTATTTCCGGTGTATTAGGTCTAAAGATGTGTTGGCATATTCTTTAGACAAAAACATTAAGTTTAGGTCTAAGTTTAAGTTAAATGAATTGTGTCATGCTTCATTGAAGCCTTTCTACAAGGTTATGAATACATCATCACATGAAATGATCTTTAAAATAAGTTTTATTTTATTTTTAATTTTTTATAGGTAATCAAAGAAATATCATTAAAAAAAAGCATAAGGCACCCTAAGCATACATGAAGTATACAAAAAGGACACCAAAAAAAAAGAAAAAAGAACAAAGTAAATGCTTGCAAAAACCCAACAAGAATCACCATGAGCTTCACAACAGAAACCCTAAACCCACAAAAACGTACTCTGGGCTACATTCCATCACAACAAGAGCCCTATTGACTTTACCCCGACTAGAAACAACTCCCCTAGCATCAAAGTTGATTGAGCACTCTAAATTCTTAAGATCCCATCTCCCTTTTGGTTTAGAACTAGATATTGAAACCGCTTGACGCTGTCTCTCATCAACTAGAGTCAAGAAATCTAGAAAACCCTTCTCATCCACCCGTAAGAGATCCCCCTAGTATGATAACATGACCTTGCATCTTGCATTGCCTTAGGGTAATCTACAACCTCCACCTTAAGATCATCCCCCTTCGAAGATTCACCCACCTTAGAGACAAAAAAATGCTGCTGAGCCCTCCAACACATACGTTCCTCTCAACCCACAACCAACTTTCTTGGTGGATATCAATCTTTCTAGGCCATTTTCCCTTGAAACAAGGCTATCAATACTTTCAACTTCAGTGGCTCTAGCTACTCATCTCAACATCAACTTTTCGATCCCCCTTTTTCAAATTAATCAATCCCATTATCATGCCAAGTGCTCTCAACCCTGTTGATCTTAATCATGATTCTTCCTAATTAAATTTTAATCCAATTTAAACTAAATTATTAGCCTACCAAAAGAGAGAGAAAATATTTATAAATATATTATCCAAAAGAATGAAGATACTTCCAAGGAGGATCCCAATAATGCAAGATACAAATAATTTCGAACTTAAAAACGATCCCTGGAAAATATAACTAATAGAAATGGGAGCATTGTCATTAGATTACATAATATAATTAAGACCCATTTCGCTTGCCTCCAATAGATCTCCTATTTAAAAAACAAAAAAAAAAAACGAACGGCGAAGATCGCAAGCGAAATCACAAGCCATGTATTGGGAATTAATTACATTTTCTTGATTCATATCAAGTTGATTTATTTGTTTAATTTAGGTCTAGGCAACGAAGAAGTATAATGATGTTGGTGATAAGCATTAAAAAAAGCAAAGGATATCACATGGTAAGGGTGTGTTGCATTTGCAAAGGGCATTAAAAAAAAAAAGCAAAGATACAATATGCCCCCAATGGCTATCAAGAAAGCTCATCAGATTGACAAGGGCAGCATCATTTTGGTTTACATATTCCTCCTCTTTTAAAAAGTCTTCCCCCATGTGTGTGTATGTGCGGCCAAGAATCATGGCTTCTCTATAATTGTGTATTTGTACTATTTAGAGCTGTAATTTCGGCCAATTCCAATGCCACTACTTGTTTATGGCTTAAACTACGCTGCAAAAAGATTTCTTGTTTGCCTGTCAACTCCCAGACCCCCATGTGGTTTTGCACACTATTCTAGATTTTCCTTCACACCTCTCTTGGTGAGGACATGGATGCTTAACTAGCCAGAAAAGTTTGTACATGGGCTGCCAATTATGTGATCGTCTCTAGTTCTAGTGGGGCAAGTTGAGAATTGAAAACATTCAATAAAGAAATTGCTGGCAAGCAATATTTCATATTGGGTGCATCGATTTCCTCTATTATGGGAAATATAGGGTGGTGATTAGGATTAGGTTCGGTTAGGGCATTTACTATGAATTTGGCCAAACAAAATAGGGAAAATAATGGATGAAATGTTTGAGTTGAAGCTAATTTGGTCAGATAGTCTTTGGTACTACTCAATCCTAAAAGTTTAAATTGATAAGAAATAGTTATCATTTAGATAATACTTTAACACCCCTCGCATATAGGACCATACAACATGTCAACTATATTTTAATTAAAATTCGAGATAAACTACACGTAGAGTCAAAGTTCGAACTACGTGTTCCATAAAGGATTCCAAGAGACACTTCCAAATAAGAAAAAAGTTTTTTTTTTTATTTTTTTTATAAAAAAACACTCTATTAGGAGCTCGAGGCTCTCACAGATCCAATGAAGAAGGAAGTTGAGTCGTTCGCAAGAGGATAGATACCCAAAAGAAGGTGGAGCTTTATATTTTTTTAAAAAAAAAAAACACTCTATTAGGAGCTCGAGGCTCTCACAGATCCAATGAAGAAGGAAGTTGGAGTCGTTCGCAAGAGGATAGATACAGTTAACAAAGAGTTGAAGCCACTGGGCCAAACCTGCCAAAAGAAGGTGGAGCTTTATAAATTCTTCTTCATTTTACTTACTATTGTTGTTTTCTATATATAATCTTTTTATATATCAAAGAAGCTAGTTGTTAATTGACAAATTATGTATGTAGAGAATTTGATGAATTTACTTCTATTTTGTTCTTATTGGCTTATATATGTTATCAAAGCCAAGATAACAAGTTCAACCATTGAAGTTCATCTCCTCTCAATGAGGGCTTAAACCCACAAGTCACGGGCTCAGTTAAAAAAAATGTTGATTATCATTGTTGGGAATGAAAGTTAAGATGATGATTACAAATTATTGTGCCTAATTAAAATAATATATAGTACGTATAACATGGGTGGCATAATTAACTTGTATGGCACACTTAAATGCCTCATGCAAGCTTCTTAATTTGTCATGATTTATTACCCTAAATCATATGAAGGCATTAATTAAGGTAATTAATTGATGTTTTAATTAATTAACTTAATTTTAAAGTTGCTTCAACAAATTTATTTGTTACAGGAGAGAGAGTAGAAGTAAGCCCTTGAGGCTCTCAATGAGAAAAGCAAGGAGACAGCTCAACTAGTTACCAAATTAATGGAGGTGAATTTTATATATATATATATATATATATATATATATATATATACACACATATACATGTTCAAATAAAAAATTAAGCTCAAATATTATTCTTCATATTTTCATTTCATCCTAACATACAACATTTTTGGTATTTTTTTCTCCTTTTTCTTGTATGAAATTTGTTCAACTGGTGAGTGAAAGTGAGAGACTAAGGATGAAACATATATAAGGACAACCAAGTCAAATATCCAACAACCATATATAAGGACAACCAAGTGAGAGACTAAGGACAACCAAGTCAAATATCCAACAACCAATCAGAACCAACCCAAACATATATAAACATGCAATTTGCATTGACAATCAACTAAAATTTTCAAGTAAATACAATTTAATAAAATAGCACATATGTACGCACTTACCGTAAAGTGGTTGTCATTTTGTCGCCTTGAAAGATCGACTTTTTGTGATCGGGGTCACATTTCGAGTCTCATTCCGATCTTTATCTACGCATATTATAATTGTATTGTGTTATATATGTTCATCTTGGCTATGAAATATATGCACAACATATTATTCTTGTACGAAATTTAAAATTATACTTTAAGTTTTTTTTGTATGCTATATGCTCTTATTAATTGTTAATAAAATGCAATATATTGTTACCTTGTGTTCTACCTGCTGATGATCGGGGGGTGATATGTGCAGGTGATCCTACATCCTGCGAATCCCTCCCAGTGGTCACCTCCGGCTCAGACATCCCTACTTGATCCCCCTCAAGGGAGCGAAACCGCTCCTCATAATGCGCCGCCTGATCAGCCAGCTCCTTCATCCACTGAGTAAAGTTCTCTGTAAGAGCAGCAGTCAATGCTTCCATCTACTGGTTCATCTCCTCCCTCAGCTGCTGCTCTTTCAATTCAATTGCAGATTGAATCATTTCTGAAACTACTTTGGGGGGGGTAGCATTCGGGCGCGGTGTGTAATATGAGTGGATGTGTCCTCGAACGGTAGAATATTCTTGCTCACACCCATGGACACGACCCTACTCCAGCTTATTGCCGTGAGCGCGTATATGCATTGTTCGGTGCCCACCGAATCGTCCCCTCGGGCCCCTCTACAAGTGCGGCAGGGTCAGACTCCTCAAGCCTCCTCATCTCAGCCTGTATGTTACATACACACGGTCATCTCACACATCCAATTATTAATCATAAATATAAAAATTTACACGTATTTCAAGCATACCACTCTCTCTGCAACCAGGTCATTTGGAAATCCACCACCTTTGTTCGTGTGGGTCTTGATATAAGTCGTTGCCCGTGTTGGGGCTTTGCCCGTTATCATGACCTGCAAAATTCAACGAATATAAACATAATGAAACGTTATAATATTGAAATATTTAATTCAATAATTTGTATGTATTGGGTTTGACAAACATACCATCTCATGCGCGTGTTGTGCGAAGCTCTTTGAGCCGGCGTAATGTGGTGTGGTATACAATGCTCGGATTTGTTTCATATGCGTGGCATATTCCTGCATACACAAATTAGTTTATTAATTTATATGTCAAATGATAAATAATTATTTACTTATAATGCTACACAACTACAAGCAAACAATTGACCAACCGATTCTTCTTCTCACACCATTTCTACAGCAATATGTCCACATCCACCTGCTCATACTTCTCGATAATTGTCGGCGCTCTTGCCTTCACTGAGTCAGGAGTGTCATCGGCTCGAATGGCTAGTGGCTTTTTCAAATTCGGTGCGCCAATACTTTAGCTTCTTGCCCATGTCCCGCCACAGGTCCTTTTTAATTTTAGCAATGTCCGAGCCGGGCACTATGTAAAAGTGTTTCTGCATTAGTGAACAATTAAAATTAATAGACCAAATAATGATATATTATACATTCAGAAATAAGTTT
The DNA here is from genome assembly GCA_013348765.1 of Carpinus viminea. Taxonomy (NCBI): domain Eukaryota; kingdom Viridiplantae; phylum Streptophyta; class Magnoliopsida; order Fagales; family Betulaceae; genus Carpinus; species Carpinus viminea. Next base: position 39,865,335 of record CP054673.1, on the reverse strand, counting down.
GACATACTAAATTATATACACATCAAAATCATTAAATTAAGAACAATTGAATTACACTTACCATCAAAGCATCAAAAAATAGCTCATTCTTCTCTAACGGTACCTTCTTCCAATCGTCTGATATACGGATGAAGGTACCGCGCCTGACCATCTTGCCCGTCATCCACCGCCATTTGCCCCCGCTTTTCCCTACGGGTTGCCACATGCCATTGAACTCCACTATGACCCGTTTCCCATCTGGTATTGAATATAACTTGTGGGGGTCCTTCACGTTAAGCACTTCAATATTATCATTTGTATCTACATTTGGTAAGTAGAACATAAATTTACAATCAATATTTAATGAAAATAAAATATATATACATATTTAATAACATACATACATACATATATATACATACATATATTCAATACTATAGGCAGGGACGGAGCCAGAAAATTTTATGGGAGGGACCAGCAAAAAAAAAAATTCCAGTTGTTTAGATTTTTTTTATTAAAAAGAATTATTTATGTTGTTTTTTAAACTAAAGATTACCTAAGGGCAAAAAAAGTTAGCATTTCATAGTATAAGCCACAACAATAAAAATAAAAATTTAATGGGTATAACCCAAAAAATCAAGAATAGGGCCAAAAAATTTATTGCATATGTCCATAAAATCTAAAAATAGGCCCAATTTTTTGGGAGGGGGCCAAATGACTAAAATTATAACTAAACTTTGCTTTTTTCTTTTTATTTGTTTATTTTTTTTCCTTATTCTTGGGGGGGGACCATGGCCCACCCCGGTCCCCTCTCCCTCCGACATTGGTTATAAGTCTAAACATACCTATCATCTAGACCTCATGCTCCTTCAGCTCTGGGAAAGCAGGGGCCTCAAGTTGTGCTACATCCTCTGAGTCAATCTGTGTAATATCCTCTGACTCGGGCTGTGGTATATCATGTGGATCATCACCCTGGTCCACATCGTCTCCCCTGGCTGGGGATACCTGCCACTCGACATGGGCATCATCAGCTGTAGTAGAACAATCCATATCCATAGGCGGACCATATGGATTGCCCATTGGGCTCTCTGGTCGTGTGTACTGTCTCTGAGGAAAGTTTCCCCCCTAACGATAGCAGCAGACACAGGGGTGTCGAACTCCGAATAACCTAGCTCATGCGGGAGTACTGGTCAATACCTGATCGGGTCAAATGGGTACGTGAGTCCGAGACTGTCATCATCACTGCCACGATCAACGCGGGATGTGGGCGCCTTAGGCCCCTCGTCTTTCCACCCTGAACACTCATGTTTCACTGCAACATTAATCACATTCAAAATTTATTAATATGACTGAGGGAAAATTAAAATCCAACGTAATAAGGAAAATGTAATGTAATCAACGTTTTAAATCAAACAAAGATAAAATTAAACGAACTGAACAATCACATTAATTAAAAAACGAACTCAAGGAAAAACATATTAATGCCAACTTAATTTATATTAAATCACATACGTCTCAATAGGTGGTACGTCGGTCCTGGTGTAATCTATGTCATCCGGATGTGGATCATAGTGATGATTATGATCCAACTGGGGAGGCTCGGTCTCGTGGTAGCTTGGTTGGTCGTCATCCGCCACTTGACCCAGACCAACATCGTACACATTCCTAGGTTTGGTCCTCACGGCGCAGGCCCAATCAAGATCCCTATCGTCGTTGACATAATAAACTTGTGAGACTTGAGAAGTTAGCACATAGGGTTCATCAGTAATTTTATCCCCCTATGTACAAGGTTTCTGAAGTTTATGAGCGTTAAACCATACTTGTCCAACTTGTACCCCCTGCCTCTTGTGTTATCCGCCCAATCACACTTAAACAATACGTACTTAGTCCGATCGTAGTATTCCACCTCGATGTTTTGAGTTAACTTCCCGTAATACGTTTCGCCATCAACAGTGGGCACACAAACGCCACTGTTCTGAGACCTCTTTCTCACATCATATGCAATAGTATGGAATAATTTCCCATTGACCACATATCTTTTATATTGGATTGTTGAGACCATTGGCCCTCTACAATGCATGACAAGTTTTTCCCCAGTTATCCATCCTCCCGATCGTCCAATGATCGACCGCGAGCATAACATAAGCGATATGCACGCTTAACTATTGTGCAAAAGAATAGGTGTAGGAAAGAAATTTGAGCATAATGTTAAATTTGTATTTGACATTTGTCTTATAGTCACGGTACCAATTGCAAACTGTTGATAATGTTGTAAATAAGTTTACTATAATTAAGTATGTTTTACCTCTCTCAGTACATCCACCGTCTGCATGCAGTCCATCCAATCGACATTCACGGACAAGGTGGGCGACAACGTGGACCATGCTAGCGAAAAAGCTAGGGTGGAATATCTGTTCCATCAAACACAGTCATACAGACGTGTTCTTGAAGTCTATCCAAAGTCTCATGTGTCAGTGTCATTTTGCATATGCCCCTGAAGAATGTACTCATATCGACCAGTACCTTGATCATGTTACTTGGCAATTTCGACATCGTGTGGGGAGCAAGCAACAAATAAGTTCTCCCGTCACCACCAATGTACGAATGCAATTTAGGTCTCAAACTCATTTCCTGCAAGTCTTGACGAGCTTGAAGGTTATCTTTGGATTTATCTTTCATGTCTAGAAGTGTGCGAAGTATGTTGTCCATCACATTTTTTTCGATGTACATTACATCAAGGTTGTGCCTCAACAAGTTATCTTTCCAATACGGCAACCTGAAAAAAATATTTTTCTTTTTCCACAATACTTCAGGGGCCACTGGTTCTTCTTGGTTCTTATTATTATTCCTCTTCCTCTTCTTCTTTGGCTGCTTTTCTTTCTTTTTTTTTGTTTTTCTTGCGGTCCTTCTTGGTCAGTGGAGGGGGTTTTGATGTCTTACCGGCACTCTCGTCTTCGAATACCATCCCTTCTAACTGTCTCAATATTTCTTCTCCACTCGGCACTTCGGGGGCACATTCGAATTCCTGTTTACCATCAAACGTTCTCTTGTTCCTTTTGAACGGATGATCCATGGGCAAATATTGCCTATGACCTATAAAACAATATTTTTTCCCGTATTTTAGCCATGTAGACCTCGTCGAATACATACAGCAAGGACATGTCTTTACACCTTTCGTAGGCCATCCTGACAAATCTGCGTACGTCGGGAAGTCATTAATCGTCCACATTGTAACGCCCCGACTTTACTTAATGAAAGGCGAAAGTGGAAATCTCCAATTGCCACTAAGCGCTACTATCTTTCCTCAATATCATCGAGATTATAAATCTTAAATGGAATCACTATACTTCTTTTTCTATTTATAAAATCCTCATAGAATACACCAAAGTGAGAACAAGACTTATATAATAAAATGATCAAGACATTTTGTACTTTACACAATAAGAAACCATACTAATCAAAAAGTGCCACAGATGGCACATAGGTAGATGTACATCAAAAGTACCTGAATGTCTAACTATAGATACATTCCAAAAGATAGACATCTTCAATAACCTAGAATATTGGAAAACCTTATCCATAATAACCTAAACAAACATATGGATCATCCTCACCTCCTCGCACCATCAATATCTATGTAAATGTGGTATAATTGTGGGGTTACCACATTTACATAGGCGGATTAATGAGTCCACGGTCTCAATAGGTATAAAAATTAGATATTTTCAATATGAGCCATCTTTTCAAGAGTATCACTAATATGATGATTATAATAACTTACGTTAAGTTTTCCAAATGTAATCATTTTGTATAATCCATTGATAAAATAAGCATCATAGAGTTGTTTGTGATAAAATCCATTTATCTTTTCTAAACAACCTTATATTTATACATATATGCATTTTACTTGCATCTCATAAAATGAATATGCATATAAATACAAAGAAGTAAAACACATAAATCATAAATCACATTATTCAATGTATGCAATGCAATCTCTAGTCTCTCCGCTTTCTAAAGGACTTGAACCTTTAGTTTACGGCTACCGAGACATCTTTGGCTCCTCTTCGCTTTCTAAAGGACTTGAACCTTTCGTTTACGATTTTAGGAGACACTTTTGGCTCCTCGGTTAGTACCGGGCTTCTTATTTTAACTCAGAAGGCTCCTTGACTTACATTAATATAAGAACACCTCAACATTTATAGTCAACTTTATGAAGACAAAAGGCTTCTTATTTAACTGAGAGGCTCATTTGGCTCCCACCGTTAACATAGGAAAACCATTTTGCTTCATATTTAATTAATCTCTTATGCTCAATGTTCAACAAAGATGCAATAACATGTCTCTTAAAATCCTTCTTTGTTCTCATAATCACCACATTTCATTTTGCAACTCATAAAAATAATTGGAAGCATTAAATCATGTTATTCATAAAATATTCAGCTCATATAATAATCACATTTCAAAAGCTTTATAAACTAGTATCAATCTCGAAGCAATTGTACTCACTAAAATAATACCATGCTAGTAAGTAATTATACTTACTTGTCACCGAGACCGTTATGTTGGATTCCTTTCTAATCCTTGATTCTAAATTCTCTTTCATGTGATAATAAATTAGTCTAAAATTATAATTAAAAGGCTAAAATAACACCTCTTAATTTCTCTCTATACTCTATCTAAAATTGGGCAGCATAACGCCATCTATTTAAAATATTATAATGTCACTGGGCATCATAACGACTATGTAGCGTTACCACATATTTTATATGGGCATTACTACGGCATTAATATAATATTTATCTAAAATGTCTAATATTACTTGGGCATTACAACGCTATTGTAAAATACCTAATAAAATTTAGGCAACACAACGACGCATTTGTAATATTTAAAAGAATGATTGAATATAATATCCGTCCCGAAATATTCAATCACACTTTCCGGAACAATTTTGGCATTATAACGACGCAATTTAAATTCTAATGAATAAAATTGACATAATTTAAATTCTAACTAGAATTGACATAAACTAAGGATAAAAGAAATATACCTAGCAATTCCACTTAAAACGCTCCAACGCTTATTACTAAAAATATATAAATATATCTCACTATTCCTTTCTCTCTTTTTCTTTTATTTTTCTCTATTTTCTCTTCACTGTGAGAGGGAGAGAGAGTTGCTCGTGAAAGTGCCAAGGGAGGTTCTATTTATAGGACTAGGGCTTAATGGAATATGAAAGTAAGCGGTGAGATAAGTTTGTAATAATATGGAAGATCTCTAGAATGGGAAAAGTGGCCATGTGCTTGTACATTTCGAAGTGTTTCTCAATCTCAATCATCATGCCTAATCAATGTAATGAAGGTTTCATGAGTTTTCTCAATCATTCTAGAACCACCCACGTCCACTCACTCACATGCACATCTACCACTTAGTAAAATATAATATATATATATATATATATATATATATATATATCTAATGAGAGCATTAAATGCTCTTCAACTCATTTCAATATATCTATCTATAGCATAATTTATATATTATCGTGCAACCCAATATATATATATATATATATATATATATATATATATATATATATATTAAAATATACATTATCATATATACATATTGATATATATATACATATACAAATAATCATAATTAAATACTAACTTGGGCATTTAATTAGATAAATCTTAATATGCCAAATAATTCATACTAGAAATTAGAGATAGTTCTAACTATGTAAATCTTAAATGCCAAACTAAGAATATTGAACTAGACATCAAATATATTTTTCCCAATATATTTGATTTAACTAGAGACTAAATTTATACTAAAGCATTCTTAATAATCCTATTAAAATCCTCGGGTATTACATTCTCCTCCTTATTGGAATTTCGTCCTAAATTTGTACGTAAACCCAATTGACTTATCATGTACATTTCTATTGCCTTTAGTAAACCTCAAAATTATTTGTGCCAAACATTCTCTCTTGCTTTTACAATCCATTTATGCCTTTATATTCTACTCACTAACATATCACTAGGCCTTGTACTCCAACACTCAATCATTCAAATCTTATTTCCTCATCTATAGTTCTCTATCCATCTGTACACATAGATCATCATATTGCATATGACCTTAAAAGAATAACATCTCATCTTTTATTTCTATCAATTTCAACTCAAGCTACTAAGTCTCTTTAGTCAAATCGTTCTCTAACTAGTATGCATATCACAATATCATTAATTTCACTTTGTCATGTCCAATGATCTTATCCTTAATTCAATCTGAGATCACCTTGTTGTATCCCAATTTGAGGTCTCCAATTTTTATGTGACATGTATTTAACAACTAAAATTCCTTGATTACTATCACAATCAAGTACATTCATATTGCGTATCGAGCCATTCACTGTACATCCATTACATCTTAAGAGACTCACCCCCAAAATACCCCATAGGTCATAGTATTGTCATCTTTCATGGATTAACTGATAGTTATACTACTTTATTTTCTTTCTCTCAATCCACAGAAATGATATGCTGCATTGATCATTTAACTCTAATGTGCTCATCAAACTGCCAACTTGCCTGCTAATCCATATGAAACTAGTTTACTTATAACAATGTTGTCATAGAACTCCCTTCCTTATTAGGAAATTCATTATTCTAACTTACAACTTAATGAGCATCATTCATAAACTCCTTGTGCCTTAAATTCCCATATATCATTTCATTTGTCTCTCATAAACATTATCTCTTAGCAATCAAATCCTTAGTTGCAGAAAGTTCTATCTCCAAATTTTTGTGAGTAAATCTACTATTTACATAACCTCAATGTCATTCAATTGTACTTCATACCTAATGAAAGCCAACATCCATGCCTTCGTATATGTTTGTTTATCTCTTACAAGTCCTACTATCATTTCTTTTGTAGTTCCTAACAACATAACTAAATCTCTCCAGGTGCTAGTATTCCTCAATACTTTTTAATCAACTTGTTCAAAAAGGATGTAAAAATAATAATAATTCCATATATTTCTTTCTATCTCTCAATATTCAAGATCATGCACTGCTGACATAATTATCCAGACTTATATCTCCTTAACTTATGTATATAGGTACAAATCCTTATATGGTGCCCTGATTGATTTCTTGTTTAAGCATAGATACTATAATCCTCAAGAGATAAAATAATGAAATACCTATTTTTAATCTTACATATCTATGCTTTTGTTCATACCTCAACCAAGATAGGCAAATTGTATATCCTTATAATAGAGATTCTTCTGTGAAACTCACCTGCATATCATATTTCTAAACTCTTAATCTTAAGCTTTTGGTGTACTAGCAAACCTTCATAACTTATTGATTCAAATCCTATTTACCAAACCAATTCTCAATCATTAATCCTTAATACATACTTCTCTAATTCTCCAAAGTTTATCAAACATATATCAAAATCCCGATATTCAATCTCTTGATTCCTCGATTGCTTCTACAATGGAAAATCAAAGAAGTAGGAAAAATTTCTTCTATACACTCATGGAGCAGCAACAGAGTGCTTATCTGATTTATCAATCTTACCATTCCATAAATATGTAAAAGTAATAACATCAAAATTCAGCAATTTATATCTCCAAAAATATTATTTCATGACTATATCTCAAAAGTGACACTAAATATCAAGCCCTTCTACTCACGCAGTCGTTTTTATTTCCATGCCTCATGTTGGCTAATAACTGGCATAATTCAAACCTTTTGCTAGACCTTTGAGGATTGACTGCTCTACTAAACACTTAGACCAATCGGACTTATTCTTCCTTTAGACTGATCACAGCCTATGTTCTGGCATCAATTCCTACATAGATCCTTGAGATTTAATTTCTAATAAGATCAATTTTCCTATAGTCCTCAGAGCCAACTACACTGATAACATATTGTAGCATTTAAAACAAATCATACTTAAACCATCACTTATCCAAGTTACTATATAACTCTAAACTTCAATCTGTTCATAAAATAACTACCATTAGAATAAATATCATAGCATGTCTCCATACCCAGGCGATGTGAGGCACTACAAGCACTCCTCTTGGGAACTAGTGTCACCATCGGCAACCCTCATGGAATTACCCCAATCTTGACGTCCCTGACCCTCATGAGGTAACCCACTCTTGGCATTCCAATGCATGTCACTAGCGACCCCCTCATAGGCTCGCATGCTCCCACCATATAAGGCTGGGTAATGCTCTGATACCATTCCACTTTACTTATTTAATGAAAGGCGAAAGTGGAAATCTCCAATTGCCACTAAGCGCTACTATCTTTTCCTCAATATCATCAGAGATTATAAATCTTGCAGCAGAATCACTATACTTCTTTTTTCTATTTATAAAATCCTCATAGAATACACCAGAGCTGAGAACAAGACTTATATAATAAACAGATCAGTACATTGTACTTTACACAATAAGAAACCATACTAATCAAAAGTATCACAGATGGCACATAGGTAGATGTACATCAAAAGTACCTTGAACCTGTCTAACTATAGATACATTCCAAAAGATAGACATCTTCAATATCCTAGAATATTGGAAAACCTTATTCATAATAACCTAAATAAACATATGGATCATCCTCACCTCCTCTGCACCTGCATCAATAACTATGTAAATGTGGTATAATTGTGGGGTTACCACATTTACATAGGCGGATTAATGAGTCCACGGTCTCAATAGGTATAAAAATTACTGTCATTTTCAATATGAGCCATCTTTTCAAGAGTATCACTAATATGATGATTATAATAACATTCGTTAAGTTTTCCAAACATAATCATTTTGTGTAATCCATATGATAAAATAAGCATCATAGAGTTGTTTGTGATAAAATCCATTTATCTTTTCTAAACAACCTTATATTTATACATATATGCATTTTACTTGCATCTCATAAAATGAATATGCATATAAATACAAAGAAGTAAAACACATAAATCATAAATCACATTATTCAATGTATGCAATGCAATCTCTAGTCTCCTTTCTAAAGGACTTGAACCTTTCGTTTACGGCTACAGTGAGACATCTTTGGCCTTTTCGCTTTCTAAAGGACTTGAACCTTTCATTTACGATTTTAGAGACACTTTTAGGCTCCTCGGTTAGTACTGTGCTTCTTATTTTAACTCAGAAGGCTCCTTCGCTTACAAGTTAATATAAGAACACCTCAACATTTTATAGTCAACTTTATGAAGACAAAAGGCTTCTTATTTAACCTCGAGAGGCTCATTTGGCTCCCACCGTTAACATAGGAAAACCCTTTTGCTACATATTTAATTAATCTCTTATGCTCAATGTTCAGCAAAGATGCAATAACATGTCTCTTAAAAACATTCTTTTGTTCTCATAATCACCACATTTCATTTTGCAACTCATAAAAATAATTGGAAGCATTAAATCATGTTATTCATAAAATATTGGCTCATATAATAATCACATTTCAAAAGCTTTATAAACTAGTATCAATCTCGATGGCAATTACACTCACTAAAATAGTACCATGCTCGATAAGTAATTATACTTACTTGTCACCGTGAGACCGTTATGTTGGATTCCTTTCTAATCCTTGATTCTAAATTCACTGCATTTTTATGCTCATTGGCGTGATAATAAATTAGTCTAAAATTATAATTAAAAGCTAAAATAACGACCTCTTAATTTCTCTCTATACTCTATCTAAGCATAACGCCATCTATTTAAAATATTATAATGTCACTGGGCATCATAACGACTATGTAGCGTTACCACATTTTTATATGGGCATTACTACATTAATATAATATTTATCTAAAATGTCTAATATTACTTGGGCATTACAACGCTATTGTAAAATACCTAATAAAATTTAGGCGACATAACGACGCATTTGTAATATTTAAAAGAATGATTGAATATAATATCCGTCCAAATATTCAATCACACTTTCCCAGTAATTTGGACATTATAACGACGCAATTTAAAATCTAATGAATAAAATTGACATAATTTAAATTCTAACTAGAATTGACATAAACTAAGGATAAAAGAAATATACCTAGCAATTCCACTTAAAACGCTCCAACGCTTATTACTAAAAATATATAAATATATCTCACTTTCTTTCTCTCTTTTTCTTTTATTTTCTCTATTTTCTCTTCACTGTGCGAGAGTGAAGTAGAGATTCGTGATTAGAAGCAAGGCAAGTGAGGTTCTATTTATAGGTGTGGCTTTGGGATATAGCTGGCAATTATAGAAAAGATCTCAAACGGTGGTGTTCTCCCTATATAAGATATACCAGCTGCTGTCCATGAAGTGTTTCTACAATCTACAATCATCATGCTGCTAAGAAGAAGTGGGTGACAGCTCACTATTTCTCAATCATTCTAGAACCACCTCACCTTCACACCTACTTGCACTAAAATATCCATATACTTAAGTAAGATATATATATATATACATCTATCTAATGAGAGCATTGAATGCTCTTTCGTACATCCCAATATCTATATACATATAATTTATATATTATAAGCAAATGAATATATATATAAAGAAATCAATAAATCTTAAATAAATGAATATATATATATATTATAAATAGATGAATATACATTATCATATTAAAGCAATTAAGTAATTATCTAATACACAAATATCTACATTACTACTAACTCTTGGGCATTTAATTAGATAAATCTTAAATGCCAAATAATTCATACTAGAAATTAGAGATAGTTCTAACTATCTATTTCTCAGTTCAAACTAAGAATATTGAACTAGGCATCAAATATATTTTTCCCAATATATTTGATTTAACTAGAGACTAAAATTTACACTAAGCATTCTTAATAATCCTATTAAAATCCTCGGGTATTACACACATCAACTAAGCTCGCATCATAAAATGCTTTTTGTTTGAGACATCGAACGTGCGAACCCCTACATTCCATAGTTCCTGTAATTCGTTAATCAGGGGTTGAAGGTACACATCTATATCCATTCCAGGTGATTTTGGGCCTGAGATTACCAGGGATAAAATGAATGATGGTTGTTTCATGCACATTCAAGGCAGCACGTTGTACGATACAAGCATGACAGGCCAAGTACTGTGTGATGTGCTCATATTGCCAAATGGGTTAAACCCATTTGACATTAGACCAAGCCTTACGTTCTTGCTGTCGGAAGAGAAGTCCGGATGTAAATTATTGAACGACTTTTATGCTTGGCCGTTGGCCGGATGCATCAATACGTCGTCTTCTGTACGACCCTCTGCATGCCATCTCATATTTTGTGCGGTACACTGCAACATGAACAACCTCTGCAATCTTGGAATTAATGGAAATTACGGCAATACCTTCGTCGGACGTCTCTTACTCGCCAGAATAATTTCACTATAATCATCCAAATGAACTTCATCCTTCCACTTAGATTGTCCACATTTAAGACATGAGTCTAAGTCCTTATTGTCCTTCCAAAGAGCATACAGTCGTTACGACATGCCGGTATTTTCTCATACCTGAGCCCCATGTCCTTTAGGAATTTTTTTGCTTGATATGTATTATCCGGCAAAGACTCACCATCATCAGGCAACAATTGATTGACGAACTCAAAGAGAGCCGAGAAAATCGTGTTAGTCGCCCCACCCAAACACTTCAAATTGTATAGGTGTACAGTGGCACTTAGTTTACTGTGTCTGGTCTTCCCGTGGAGTGGCTTGTCTGAATTTTTAAGCAATTAATCATACTTCTGAGCATCATCTATGTCGGGTGCATCATCCGAAATCTGTTCTTCACCACCTTATGCCCCGGGTTGAGGCTCATTGCTGTCCTCCCTGGCATCATGCACACCGAACAAATCGCGCAACATTGCTTGCATATTGCCACTCACATCCTCTGTGCTTGGACCTGTATCTGCGGTCGATCTCGGCAAGTTAGTTCCTTCAACCTGAGTTTGTACAGGAGGCTCGCCGTGATAAATCCAGTTTTTGTATTGGCGCGACATTCCTTTACCCCCTGTCAAGTGGTCATATACCAAGGCTGGATTGTGCCGCCTGTTGAGGCGACACGCCTTACACGGACAAAAAATGAGCCCATCTGGAGTCCTACAATTGAGTACTGCAAAATCTATGAACGATCTACAACCGTCAATGTATTCCTTGGAGATCCTAGGCTTCGTCATCCAACTCTTATCCATATTGTTACTATATAAATTAAAAAACCCGATAACCTTACCTGCATTATATATTGTGACAGTAAACGTAATAGACCTAGGTTTATTTAAGTTTACGAAATGGCATCTCAAAGCAATTACATATATGGTCATATATATGAAATTGGATATAACCTATAATTCTATGCATGATAATATCTTAGTTAACAAAGCAAAACTCCATTTAAGTTTGATTTGGTTAATTAAATTAACAAAGATCCAGTTAATCATTATTATTAGGTCCATATATACGTATGTACTTAAATTATTTCAATTTTCAAGCCCTAGGTACTTTTAGAATAATGGATCCGGATGTAAATTAATGAGAATGGAACCAAAAAATGATAATCAAAACAAAGAAAAATATGTCTAAGCGCAATTAATTTAAGCTGAAGTCACAAAATTGGTCCCATCAATAAAGGAAATCACACACCAAACACGAGAAAGGGCAAAAATTCCTTTGATAAGAAAAGTAATGGAATGCTACTTCATAAATGGCAAAAAGATCCCAAAATAGATTTTCTATGCGTAATATTAAAATCAAAAAGTATCAAGTAAACAGCCTGAATTGAATTGCATCTGAACAATATATAGTAAAAAATATAATAATCAGAAGTAAAAATCAGGACACAATAACTAACCAAATAAAAATGTAAATTTAGTTCATTCACAAATGGCATAAAGAATAGCTTACCAAAAAAACAATAACGATGGGAACCAACACGAATCCCTTATAATGCAAATACCCATCCAAGACCTTTTTCAGCCTAATCTACCTAAAAAGCCCATCAGGTTTGTAAGATTTCATTGGCAGATAAAATGTTGTCACAATTAAAGAGATAAGTCTTTTTGACAGCTATATACAACTCAAAACCCATAGAGGATTGGACCAGTGACCTCACCTTCCACCCTTTGCTCATAAAAAGTCCATATCACCAGGCAAGTTTAACTACATCTCATTTTTTACACAAAAATGTTGTCTTTTTCCCCTTCCCTATCTACAAGCTATGAGCAAATAAACTTGCCATAGTGATTCTTTTTAGGTAAAATTTCTGAGTTATTAGAAAAGAATATAGAGAATTAACTCAAAAGCCCAGCTGACAACAGCCAGAAAGCAGAGGAAAAGTAAGCCACAAATTTATTTATTTATTTTTTTTTTAAAAAAAAAGGTGCTGCAAAATCTTTTATGTCAGAAAAAAAGTTGTCAACTCATAATTAGAGATTGAAGGAAATTGATTATGAGGACAACAACATCAAGAGGTCAACTGAGTGTGCCAGCTAAGCTGCTGGGTTAAGGTCTCTTGGGACCTAGGATCAAATCACACTTTCATCAAGGCTGTGGTTGTTTATGGATTGCGTGAGGATTATTTCATGCTCATAGATAATAATCTCACCAAAGCCAGCCTCAAACTTAAGAAAGTACATATACATACTTCCACAATTTGAAAAGTTCATCTTTGGTAGATTAAAATTAAAAAAGAAGCCATGGATGATGGGTTTGAAGGAAACTGACAACTTAAGATAAAACAACAGGGTAGACAGAGGAGAACTCAAATAGTTTTGTGCTTGTGATGTGCATCAATAACAACATGTGCGTCCCACCCATACTAGAGAGGAAGAATATTTCTACATGCATGAGAAGCGGGGATATCTCACTTGGTTTCTGCTGGTTCATGAGTTGTATGAAAGAGAAGTTTGGTGGATCGATCTCCAGGTTGCAATATAATTAATTGAAAGAAAAATAAAGTTTGGATGCAAGTATTGAATCCAATATAGATGAGATCCACATGTCCCTCTCAAAATCATTCTGTAAATCAAGACTTGGTGCTTCCTTAATAAGGTTACACTTCATCTGATTTGGTGAATATTGCAGCGAATAGCGTCTTGGAAGCCAAGGCTAGTAAACATATGGCTTGGGTCTCTATTTCTATGCCGAAAGGTTGCAAGAAAAAGAAGCATGCCAAACGTGTTGGCAAGCTTGCTGATAGGGAAATGAGTAAACCTAACAGAAGATCGAATGCTAAGCCAAGTGGAAAATGCTCCCATTTTGGTGAAGCAGAGCATTGGAGGAGAAACTGTACAAAGTTTCTAGCATTGAAAGGTGAAGGTAACGAATCTTTTTATCTTGGTTGAAAGATGTCAAGTGGTGGATCCCATAGAGTTCTTGGTGTGTGTACCCAATATATGCAGGGATTAATTTTAGTGACCTTTTTGGGTAAATGTGTTTATACCTCTATTTCGAAGGATACTACAGTAATAGTGAAGGGTAATTTATTTATTTGTTATGGTATTATTGTGGATAGTTTCTATATTATAACTCATGATTTATATCATGTTAATAATTTTGTTTTAGAACCTGCTCAGAATGCTTTACCATTAAAAAGAAAGATTCCTTCAACTAATGAAGCATATCTTCGGGGCCTACATTTTGGTCACATTAACTCAAAAAGGATTGAAGGAGTGGTTAATGATAAGCTCTTGGACCCATTGGATTTTAAAGATTACCCAGTATACGAATCATGTTTAATGGGTAAAATTAATAAGAGGTCATTTTCTGTAAAATGTTATAGAGCATTTTCACCAATCGCCATACTCAAATCCATCCAAATACGTACTCTTGGCCATTACCGCTCACTTCGACTATGGGATTTGACAAATGGACATTAAGACAACCTTCCTAAATGGCAACTTGATAAGGACATATATATATATATGATGCAACCATACGGGTTTATAGCTGAAAACCAAGAGAATATGGTATGTAAATTGGAAACGTACATTGACAGACTTAAACAAGCATCCGGATCACGGAACATCAAGCATCAACCATACGGGCCCAACTCAAACTTAAACACACAATGATATCAAAGCAGGTGGTATAGCATCCATGTTGAACAAAATTCCACATCTCAAAACAATATTATTTAAACGAGAGACAATTGAGAACAATTAAAAGCCTCCATTTCAATCTGTCACAATATCATGCTTAATATGTGAAATGTAGCTTAATAAATAAAGAGAGCAATGAAGAACGGATTTTCCTGCATCTTGTTAAGTATAAGGCCAATTAGATAAAAATTATACTTAATGCACAAATGACACGAAAAAACAAAACAAAAAAGCTTGTTACTCTCGAATTACTACTAGGCATGTATACTGAAGACCCGAACAGCAATAGCCAATAACCTGCATGTATAGAGTATTAAATAGTGAAACTTCTACTTCTCCCCCCCCGCCCCCTGATAAGACACCAATTCTCACCATCATGGACAGCTCACATTGGTCTGATAAGGAAGGTCTAGACAGCTCACGTTGGTCTGATAAGGAAGGTCAACAACCTCCTTGATTGAGTCCTTGATTTTAGAAACTGATAGGATATTTCATTCCTTATGTACATTACATGATTTGCTTCTCTCTTGTGATTATTTCCATGTAAATATCTCTCAGAGATATTGATTGTATATCCCTGGATTGGAAAGATTCTTTCCAAGGGATTCTTACCATGTTTAGTGTATTGTACACCTCCTATAAATTGTAATGAAAATACTCTCTATCATCGTCTTGAGATAGAGTTTCTCAAAAACTTTATTATGGTATCAGAGCCTTTGGTGAGATAGAGAGTATACACTTTTTTTTTTTTCTCTGCTTTCCTGCAAATCTTCCACATATAGCCTCTTTCATTCCTTCCCTTATCCAGTGACACAAAATGTCGCTAATTTTGTGTCACTCCGCCTCAATGCCACCAACTTTTTGAGATGGAAAACTCAAATGCTCAATATTCTTGAAAGCTATGACTTACAAGGATTTATCACAGGTGAGACAACGGCACCTTCAAAGTACCTAACATCAGAAGATCCGAATACCCAAGATCCAAATCCGACATTCCTTCAATGGCATCAGACTGATCGATTGGTCAAAGGATGGCTGATTGCTACGCTATCCGAAGATGTTCTTGGCATTGTAGTGGGACTCAACACCTCGGCAGAAGTTTGGAATGCATTGGTGCATGCTTTTGCCCGAGTCTCGGATGATCGTCGCCTTGAACTTAAGAAGTGGCTAACCACCATTCAACGTGGATCCGCACCACTGCAAGACTATCTACGACGGTTTAAAACCGTGTGTGATGACCTTGTTGCAATTGGGAAATCAGTCCCAGATCACAAGCAGACCTTTTGGCTCCTTAGTGGCCTTGGCAAGGGGTATGAAATGTTCACTACCACCATGCTCAGGCCACCCATTCCTCCTTATGAAGAAGTCCTTGTTCTGTTAGAAACACATACTGAAAGGTTCAAGTTAGATGAGGCTAATGTTTCTACCAATCAAATAGCTTTTGTGGGTCAGTGTACTCACACCAGCAACTACAAAGGAAAGAAAAGGATGGGTCAAAATCCCAATATTCCAACTCCACACATGCGGCTAAGAATTCCACAACTGTTGCGCACCAAGGAAGCAATAAAGAAGAACCACCCACTTGTCAGATCTGCAATAAGAGAAACCACACAGGTATCACCTGCTTCAACCGCTTTAATCATGCCTTCACACCAAGTGATATTCCTCAAGCACTCGCAGCCATGAAGCTCGCTGATACTCAAGACTCCACCTGGTTTCCTAATACTGGCGCTACAGACCACATTACGAGTGATCCAGGTAACTTACACTCTCTTACTCCTTATCATGGCACAGATGAAGTAATGGTTGAAAATGGAGATAGTCTTCCTATTACCCATATTGGGCAAGCTACCATCGGTTCTGGTTCCTCCTCTCTTAAATTAAATGATGTCTTACTTGTTCCAGATATTAAGAAAGATTTATTATCTATTAGTAAGCTTACATCTGATTATCCCCTTATATTTGAATTTGATGGGGATGGATTTGTGATTAAGGACAGGACAACCAACCGAATAGTAGCAACGGGTAGTAGACGCGGTGGTCTGTATGCTCTTAATGGGGGCCCAACAGTTTTCTTTTCACATCGGTTTAGGAGAATAAATCACGAAGGTTGGCATCAGAGACTTGGACATCCCCAACAGCGGATTGTTGATCATTTGCGGCATAGGAAACTTATTTCTTTTGATTCCAAAAATAAAACCTCCAAGATTTGTACTAGTTGTCAAATGGGAAAATCCTGCAGATTGCCCTTTCTATCTATTGATGAATCAATAACATCAACATTTTATAAAGTGCATTGTGATTTGTGGGGTCCTGCTCCTGTGAGATCAAAAGAACAATTTCGGTTCTATACAGTGTTTATTGATGACTACACTAGATTTTCGTGGTTCTATCCTATGCGTCGCAAGTCTGATTTCTTTGAATGTTTTGTTCATTTTCAGAAATTTGTTACATGTCAGTTTGATGCTAAAATTCGAATTTTTCAAAGTGATGAAGGTGGGGAATTTACTGCTGGTAGTCTTGCACGTTACTTAGCCAACCTTGGCATCCGCCATCAATTTGCCTGCCTAAAAACTCCCAAACAAAATGGAACTGCCGAGCGCAAGCATCGACATATTACTGAACTTGGACTCATAATGATGTTTCATGCACGCTTGCCGACACGATTTTGGGTAGAATGCTTCTCTACTGCTGCATTCCTAATTAATAGATTACCTTCCCCCCATCTTGGCATGGAATCACCTTTCTTTCGGCTCTTTGGGAAACATCCAGATTACTCAGCATTTCGGGTATTCGGCTGTAAGTGCTTCCCATATCTTGGTGACTATCGGCATGACAAACTTTCTCCAAAATCGTTGCCTTGTGTTTTTATTGGCTATAGTACCGCACACAAAGGCTACAAGTGTCTCTATCCTCCTACTGGCCGAATCTATATCTCATGCCACGTTGTTTTTGATGAGAAGGTACTACCTTTTACAGAGCCCACTCGTCTCTATGATGATGCTCCCATTCAGGGGGAGCTTTTCACCTTTAATGATTGGGTGGCTTCACCAACTTCAGCAAATGAAATCCCCTACACAGACTCTTCAGACGTAGCCCCTCAATCCCCTTTGAATATGGGCAGCTTGCAATCTGATGTGGGTATATCAGCCCCCTACAGTGAGCCCACAACCAGCCATATACCAACCCATGCACCCAATTATGGGCCCAACACAAGCAATGGCTTATATGATGACATGAACAATGCTCTCAACGTGAACAGCCCCAATTCTGATTTTTGTGATCTCATGTCCACCTCTTCAGATAAGGATAGCCCAAGTCATGGCTCATGTGATGCTGTGAATCCTTCTCTAGATGTGAACAGCTCACCACCTACTCACACAAACACGTGTGAACCTACCCTCAGTCCTATCCCTTTTGATGATGTGGCCCCCTTTACATCTCACATAGACATGACCCAACTGACGGTAGAGGATTCCTCTTTCTCAGAAGTTTCTCCATCTGCTACCGATTCTACGCCTTTGCCCACACTTGCTATTGATCTCGACAACCTTCACTCTATGCAGACTAGATCCAAACATGGGATCACTAAGCCTAATCCCAAGTATCTTGATTTTCATGCCGCTCGCATCTCTTCTGCTCTGCCCACTAAACCACGCTCTGTTAAGTCTGCCCTCCGCCATCTTGGTTGGAAAGCTGCCATGCATGATGAGCTTAAAGCTCTTTCTGCCAACCACACTTGGGATCTCGTACCTCAACAACCAAGTATGAACATTGTGGGTAGCAAATGGGTCTATAAGGTCAAGCTTCAATCCGATGGGTCTCTTGAATGCTTGAAAGCTCGACTTGTCGCCAAGAGATTCAATCAAGTTGATGGTGTCGACTTTTCCGAAACATTTTCACCAGTTATCAAACCTAGTAGTATTTGGTTAATTCTCACCATTGCTGTGGTTCAGGGATGGGATATTCGCCAGTTGGATGTAAAGAACGCCTTTCTTCATGGTTTTTTGTCTGAACCCGTGTATATGCAACAACCTCCGGGCTTTGAAGATCCACATCATCCCCTACATGTCTGCAAGCTCAATCGAGCTCTTTATAGACTCAAACAAGCACCACGTGCATGGTTTGATAGGCTCAGTTCATTTCTTCTTAGTCTCGGGTTCTTCTCCAGTACTGCTGACCCGAGCTTGTTCATCCATCACTCCTCTTTTGGCATCCTCATATTACTCCTCTATGTTGATGATATGGTTGTCACAGGCAACAACCCTGCTCGTATTCAATGGCTGGTCACTCAACTTGGTAATGAATTCGCTATTAAGGATTTGGGATTTTTACATCATTTTTTAGGCATTGAAGTTTGACATTTTAGTCATGGTCTATTTCTCTGTCAAACTCGCTATGCCAAGGATTTGTTGTCCCGTGCACATTTGGAGGGCTACAAGGCTCTTGCTACTCCTATGGCCCTCCACGGTCATAAGCTTCCGGCCAATGATGAGTTGTTTCTTGATCCGACTCACTACTGCAGTATTGTTGGTGCACTTCAATACCTCACGTTCACTCGTCCTGATATTTCCTATAGTGTGAACTTTGTTTGTCAATTCATGCACTCTCCTACAATGGCTCACTTCAAGTTGGTAAAACGTATTTTGTGGTATATTAGTGGAACAACTCACTTTGGTATGCGAATTCTCTCCTCAAGTTCCCTTAATCTCTATGCCTTTTCAGATGCTGATTGGGCTGGTTGTCCAGCCACTCGACGTTCCACAACGGGGTTTTGCACCTTCCTTGGGAGTAATTGCATCTCATGGAGTGCTAAGAAGCAAGCTACCGTGGCCCGCTCTAGTGCAGAGGCTGAGTACCGTTCCATGGCATCTGCTACTGCTGAGTTAACTTGGCTGTCATTTCTTCTTCGTGACATTGGTCTCCCGCTTCCCAAGCCGCCGGCCCTTCTTTGTGATAATCTTAATGCCCTTCATATGACTGTTAATCCGGTCTTCCATGGGCGCACAAAGCACATTGAGATAGACTATCACTTTGTTCGTGAGCATGTAGCCCTTGGTGCACTTGAAACACGGTTTGTTCCCTCCAATCGTCAACTTGCCGATATCTTTACCAAGCCGTTGCCCAAGTTGCCTTTCGCTGATTTGAGAATCAAATTGGGCTTATGGCCTAACCCGCAGCCCAATTTGAGGGGGAGTGATAAGACACCAATTCTCACCATCATGGACAGCTCACGTTGGTCTAATAAGGAAGGTCTAGACAGCTCACGTTGTTCTGATAAGGAAGGTCAACAACCTCCTTGATTGAGTCCTTGATTTTAGAAACTGATAGGATATTTCATTCCTTATGTACATTACATGATTTGCTTCTCTCTTGTGATTATTTCCATGTAAATATCTCTCAGAGGGATTGGAAGATTCTTTCCAAGGGATTCTTACACGTTTAGTGTATTGTACACCTCCTATAAATTATAATGAAAATACTCTATATCATCATCTTGAGATAGAGTTTCTCAAAAACTTTATTAACCCCTCTTACCACGTTTAGTGTATTGTACACCTCCTATAAATTATAATGAAAATACTCTATATCATCATCTTGAGATAGAGTTTCTCAACTTTATTAACCCCCACCCAAAAAAAAAAGAAAATAAAATATATCCAACCCTCAAACCAAATTTGGAAGGTAATATTATTCAATTGGGACCTCCAAAATCCCGTTCTATCAAATTAATCTGGGTCAAAACAATACCCATAAACAAAATTCTTTCAAACACTACCTTAAACACCAAACAACACGAATCCCTTAAAAGAGGCTTAAGTTCATGCAATAACATCTAAAACAAACAAAAAGCTAAAAGGGTTAAGAGTTTTCACCTTGACTCTAGCAAGTTGAGGAATCTGCAGCCGGGACTGTAGATAAGATTACCGAGAAGAGATTTTCAGGTGGTGGGTAGTGTGTAGCCATTTTAGTGTGAGGTTATGTCCATGGGTTCGAGTGAGAAGAGAAACTGGGTGGAAGTGGTAGAAAAAGAGATTAAAGTGTGTGGGCGTGCATGCATTAATGGAGAGCGCGGCCCAGAGGAGAGTGAGTCTGCGGTGGAGAAGGAGGAGCTCGCTGGAGGAGATGGCGGGGGTGGGTGTTCACCGGAGCAGGGGAGACGAGAGAGCTAGCTGCACGAGAGAAGGGGGGAAAAAGAAGTGGGAAAAGAAAATTGGGGGGAAGAGGAAGAAAGAGCATGGGGGTGTGGGGCTGGCCATGATCACCCCCCATTCCTAACATTGCATGGAGATACACGTCACTATTTGGTGACATATGGCAATGTGCCACGTTAGCAAATGCTGACGTGGCATACTACCACGTCACCAAATGGTAAAAAAAAAAAAAAATTGGCAACATGAGCTGCATGCACTCCATTAACCATACGTACATAACTTATGCATGGGCTGCATGCAATGACAAATCTATTCGAAGGCATGCATGCATGTTCTCTTTGTTTTTTAAATAATTTTTTTTTACATATTTTATGTGAAATTATAGCGTAGTGTACGTTATCCTTTCCCCTAGCCTGCTTAATTTGTCGAAATGAAAATGTCATTGGCCCTGTATTTTAAAATAAGTTGCCGCTTCATTTTAAAATTATTTCTTATTTTCCCTCCAATAATTTACAAAATACCTTATGTTTTTTTATTTTTTTTTATTTTTATTAATTGTGTATTTGATTGTAATTGGCATGCCACGTTAGGAATTTCTAACGTGCAATGGCATGCCACATTAGCAAATTTAAATTATGTTTTTATCTTGGTTTTTTTGATTAGTTTGTCATAACAATTAAAAATAGGTCAACCGTAAACAACCTAAATAATCAACTAAACCGTTGCATGATCTAACCTTCTTAATTAAGCCTATGACAAAGATTGAAAATCTAAGCTAATTATCAATTTAATGTAGTTAATTAGTTAATACAATCTAATGGAATAATATATGATATTGAATAAAAAAAAACTCCATAGCTAACGGTCATGCCATGCAACGTTAAGATTTGCTAACGCGTCATGTCATGCGTTAGTATTTGCTAACGTGCCACGCCATGCCAATGCTAGCAAATGTAAATTATGTTTTTTTTCATTTTTTAATTAGTGGGGCTGGTTCTTCTCATGGCCCTCGCTCTCGAGGCTTTCTCTATCATTGCAGCCACAAGCTAAGGGGGTTTCTTTATGACTTTCAGTATCCTCAAGACAGATCTTCTCCATTTCTGATTCCTCCAGCTTCTCGAAAAGGCAGGTGATCGTGTTTTCGAGCTATTATTAATATAGAGTTTTATGACTTTCGGTATATATCCTCATGTAAATTATGTTTTATTTTTTATTTTTTTGGTTTTTTTGATTAGTTTGTCATAACAATTAAAAATAGGTCAACCGTAAAGAACCTAAATAATCAACTAAACCATTGCATGATCTAACCTTCTTAATTAAGCCTATGACAAGGATTGAAAATCTAAGCTAATTATCAATTTAATGTAGTTAATTAGGTAATACAATCTAATGGAATAATATATGATATTGAAGACAAAAAAAAAAAAAAAAAAAGACCCATATAAAAAAACCCATGCCACGTTAGCAAATGTAATTATGTTTTTTTTTTTTTTGGTTTTTTTAATTAGTTTGTCATAACAATTAAAAATAGGTCAATCCTAAAGAACCTAAATAATTAACTAAACTGTTGCATGATCTAACCTTCTTGATTAAGCCTATGACAAGGATTGAAAATCTAAGCTAATTATCAATTACAACTAAAATAAGTCCCAAAAAAATTTTTAAAAAAAAAATTGAAAACCCATTTACTAACGTGCCATATGTGACACGTTAGGAAATACTAACGTGTCTCACTTGGCACGTCAGTATTTGGAACAGCATTTACTATCGTTGTATGAACTACACATTACCAATTGCTGACGTGTGCACGTTAGTAATTAGTAACGTGTTTAAAACAACACGTTAGAATATTTTTATATTTTCAATTTTTCTTTTTAGGTCCCATTACTAACGTGTTGATATTTAACACGTTAGTAAATTGTAACGTGGCAAAAAAAGTGAACAGTAAACACGTTAGTAAATTGCGTGTTTTTTGTGGTGTTGGCATGAATTGTCTACCTAAATTATACTAAACTAGGGTGTAATACGACTCGTCTTTCCTAGGCATGGCCTATCTTAATCCTATTAATCATATGTCTATTAAAACCCATTATATATCCATCATCCCCATAATCACAGAAAATAAGAATGATTTGAGATCAATAAAAGTTAAATACTTTCTAAGACAATATAAGAATTTCACAAATATTGATTTAGGAATTTAAGAACAATTGCATTTAATAATTAAGAACATAATTCAATTGTTGCAATTCTCACAGTTATATAATCAACATATATAAATTGAAAATCTGAAAATTAAATACAATCAAACCATTGTGCTTAGAAAGGGTTACATCAACACCCCCACGGAGGGGTTTAGCCGCTCATGACTCTGCTAAGCTTCCAAGAAATAATTTCTATCTAAAACTAAGTATATCTTCTTTTGAAGCATAGAGGCTTATTTATAAGGAGCAACAAGTCCTAGAAGCCTTAGAAAACCTAGAAAATTTGGATTTCAATCTCCTAGTCGAATTAGGAAGCAATCAATGTACAAATCGGAATAGGATTCGTCCAGATTTGCCACCATCTCTTGTGGGGCGATTTTGGCATAGCGGGAATCCGATTTAGGAAAATCCTATTTCAGAATGATTTGTAGAATTTTGAATTAGCTTTCCAATTCCGCTAGAATCACCTTAATCCGATATTTGAGCTGAAAGTTATAGCCAAAATACGAAATTCTATCCGATCCAATTTTGACTCCAAGTAGAGATTTTATCTTTTTCTTGATTTGATTAAACTTAACCACATCATATATATCCTCTTTTGTGATTGGTTAAGCTTAATCATATCTTCTACGTCCTCTCAAATTGTGCTTTAAACCCAAAATTAATTGGCTAAAGCTTAATCTTTATTAAATACATAAAAACACAAAAACAATACAAAATCAAACAAATAACAATGCTAAGGAATTAACAAATACAAGTTAAGGGGCTTGAATGTGCAACATTCCGCGCTTATCACCACCATCACGCCACCTTCTTGGATACCTATGTCTTGCTACGCTCCAATAGAGGGCTTCCTCTTGGTGTAGCAAATCCCAATCTGGTAAACCAATACTAATTTGGAAATGAGAAATGATACACTAGTTTCTCTTATGGCTGTTAGGTTCCCTGATTAAGTATTCTATTAGAAAAATAAATAGTTATTATCAAAAATAGAGAAAAGTAGAATTGAATAGTTATTCTTATTCCTTAGTTTGGTAACAATATGTATATTCTAATCGGAGTTGAACCAAAATTACCAAAAACTCTACCATTCTTTTAAAAAATAAAAAAAAAATCTGGAATAACTATTTTTCTCAGCTATTCCTGTGTGTAAGAGATTAATGATTTCCATGAGAATAACTATTCTTAAGAATAAAGCCTTATCAAATAAAGTAATGACTATTTCATAGGAATAGCTATTTTATTCAAGAGTCTATTTTGCAAATTAAATGAGCCTTAATGTTCTTTTTAGTAAATGCGGGCTATTGTTTTTAGCTTTTTTTTTGTTTTTTTATAAAATAATATTCACGTAGTACCATGAAAACGTACACTATGAAAACACTAAAAGAAACCGTATGTGAACAAGGGAGTACGATTGTAGAAACTCCAACTTCGACCATTTATTTATTTATTTATTTTAAAGTACTAAACCCTCATCCCGCATCATTTAATTGGAATGATGTAGCTAGTGTGCCCGCCATCAACCCTTGAATACATTTTTATCAAATAATGGATAAAATCTAAGGAACGATAAGTGTTGCCACATTAAACCAATAAGATGGGAGTTGAGTATTTAAATTACTCTTAAATTAAATAATTATAGGTTTACTATATTAGCCATTAACATATTTAGTACCCGTTTGGTTTGCGAAATAGACTTCTATATAGTATATATAATGGAATAGCTATTCTTATGGATTTGTCATTCTCTTGTTTGGTAAGAGTTTATTCTTGAGAATAATTAATATTCCCATGGGAATGACTAAGTCCATACACATAGGAATAACTATTCCTTATAAAGTTGAATACATTTTTTAAAAACACCCATATTATTATTTTATTTTATTTTAAACTTAAAAAAAGTAAAAAGTAAAAATAAATAAATAAATAAAACATAAAACGTAAAACATAAAAAATAAAGCAAAAGATCGAAATCATTGAAGCTAACTAGGCCATCACTATTCATGGGAATTAAGCATGGTGAACTTTATTTATATATACCCTGCCAATTAAATCGTGTTGTATTGACCCTATTTAATTATTAAATGCAGGCATTAGTTCCACAACCTTATGCTGCAAATGCACCTCGAAGGGTAAATTTTTGTGTCTTCTATTCTTCTTCAATTTTTCCCTTTTAGTATTCTTCAAAAGAAATTTAAAAATTAAAATTAAAATTCCCTTTTAGTAATAATTAATTTGACATCTTCATGCATGTAAACTCAGATTAAGAACTCTAGTTTTTCGTCCGGATATGAATCCACTCGGAGAAATAAACCAGATAATGACGATATTTTGTTTGATATACAAGTTGCTCATTTTCTTAAATATTGAGGAATATGCTACCAGCCTACCCATATCCAATACCGACTGTAGAGAAAAATATATGACGGGTTGAATAATATATAAGACGCTGCCCACACATCTTTCTCCGCTTCTACTTTTCATATTATTCATCCTGTCATATATTTCTATAGTTATATATACCTGCAAAATCATTTTTAAGGAAGATTAATGGCTACGTACCAACAGTAGTTCAATTACTCTCTATCCCATTAATTACTTGGAGAAAAAAGAAAAATTTGTAAATGATTTTCCAATTAAAGTGTACGTACTGATCATTTCTTGTGTCCATTTGGGTTTTAATTAGAATATTACATGGTGGACCGCATTTGAAGAATTGGAGAGGGCGCTTGTGGCTAATTTTGTTGCTAGTAATTGTAGCATCATGTGATCGAGGTGATCAATTAAGAGGAAATCAAATTAAGATGGACAAGCCTGAAGTGCATGCCATTACAGGAGGGGTGGGCATGACCAAAATAATGTATAATTTTACGTTTCTTCTTTCTTTATCTCTGTTTGCTTTGCTGTATATGTTCTTCATTAACAAGCCCATCCGTTAAGACTGTTATAATTTCTTTGTGCTTTGATTTTATGCATAGGAAATGATAGAATTTAATTAATCATTGGGGAAATTTCATTTTGACCTCCTAAACTTCCATGCAATTTTACAAACCCCCCTCAAACTTTAAAATCTATCACTTTGGACCCTTGAATTTTTAATTGCTCTCAATGCGGACCTTTCCGTTAGATTTTAAAAGTTATATGACGTTTATCCCTGACTTTTGTATAAATTTTCTGCTTTCAAAATGTATTTTTTATTAAAAAAAACAAAAATCAGTGATATTTTGATCCTTTTTTTTTTTTTGTATTTTTAATGGCTAAAATGAATGAAAGGGTTCTAATTAAAAGCAATTCAAAGTTTATGGGTTAAAAGTGAGAAATTTTAAAATTTAAGAAAATTTGTAAAATCACGTTAAAGTTCATGAAGCCAAAGTAAAATTTTCCCTTAATTATTTAATTAATACCTTAATACTACTTTCAAGTATAACTAACTCAAATAATTGTGAGATACGTACAAAGTATACTTAACATGTGTTTATAATAAGATAAACACCGAAAGGATGTTGGATATATAGCATTTCTTCCACGTGCATATATATATCATATAAACAGTTAATAATTTCCATTTTATTCATGCAATGCAGTCACTCTAGATGACCCAAGCCTTGTGGTTTTTCATGGTTTGAAACACTTTGTTCTCATATTGGAAAGATATATATAATAACGACACAAAAAATTAAAGCGCTAGTTGTTACTCCAAAATGATTAATTAATTTGAAACTTTCTTGGAATTTCTTATAAAATCTAATATCACATAGTAACTAAGCAATATATGACTTAATTGGCACTCGTTATTACATTTATAAACTATATATACATACTTTATTTATGTGGACTAGACTTCATGATCTTCTCAATATATGATCAGGGTGTGACATCTCACACCACATTCTCTTTATTTTACCATATTTATATTTCTCTTTTATTATTTTATTTTCTTCTTCCCATTTCAAGTTTTTGTCATTCACACCTCTCTTTCATCCTTTCGGGATACACATTGCTCCTCCCTCTACTCTATTCTCTATATCTTATTTTTATATTTTTGAAATTAACGATGCATGTTGATTTTTTATCAAGTTCTGCTATTTCGTTTGATGATTGTGATAGTGGCTTGCACCCAAAATTTTTGCTAGGCTTGTTGTGGCAATAAAACACGTATCTTGATGCATAAAAAATTGAAACTATTATGACGATTAAACATTTTTACTATGAATTTTGTAGGGAAAATTCACTTTACCCCTTTGAAGTTTTAGGGATTTTTTAATTTGAACTCTAAAGTTAAAAAATTGGCAATACATCCTTAAAGTTTTAAAAAATTTCAATTTAAACCTTCCGTTACTAATTTCCATCAAATTGAATGGAAATTTATGAAATTAAGTAATTACCATCTTTTAAAAAAAAAATTCATCCAATTAGACGAAAATTAGTAACGGAATGTCTAAATTGAAAATTTTTGAAACATTAGGGGGTACATTGCCAGTTTTTAAACTTTGTGGTTCAAATTGAAAAACCCATAAAGCTTCAACGGGGTAAAGTGGATTTTCCCCAATTTATCATAAAAAAAAAAAAAAAAAATCCAAGCCATGTTACTAGGGCTGTAAATGAGCCGACACACTCGACAGCTCGCTCGATACCCGCTCGACTAAGCTGGGCAGAGTTCGAGCTTCGACCTTTATACAAACTCGGCTTATTCTTTGTTGAAACTCGCTCGATTAGCTAGTGACCGACGGGCTCGTGAGTTCGACTCGTTTAACTCGAGCTCGTTTAAAGCTCGCTCGGCTCGTTTAAGGCTCGAGAGCTCGACTAGTTATATACTAATTATGTTACTTATTTATATAGTTATGTAACAATTGTTATTTAATTGTAACAATGTAACATATTAATTATTACATCTATGATATATCATATATGAATCAATATGATTTAAAATTATTACAAAGTTATAAACATGTAACATTATATACAAATTAATTATAAATTATTACATATATGATGTATTGATATTCGATATATTAATTACAAATTTAAAATTTAATATGTAATGACAGTAATGTAATTATGTTTGTGAACTAGTTAATAGCTAAAATTGTCCATTCCAAATTATTCTGATTATTTGAATTTTTGAAATTTGAGACATTTGAATCATAACTGTCCAATTTAATTTGATCAATGGAATACGTACAGCTGTTTAATATTTATTTTGTTTTCTTTATGTTTTATAATTTGTATAAATATTTAATAATGTTGTATTTTGTCAGTATGATAGTATTAAAAATCAATAGTATTTAATTTGTAACATTAAACTATATCTTCTCCAACATTCTATTTTGAAAGTCTCATAGTTGAAAATGAAAAAATATATATATATAATAATAAATGATTAGAGGAAGGAAAGTCTCATTAGAAAATTCTCCTCTTCAATTTCATTTAAGATCCTATTCCATTTTGGTCTTGGCTAATTAAGTATTTATATTCAAATCAACTAAAGCTAATTAATGATTTGTATTTAAAATGAACATAAATACTTTTGAAACGCCAAAAAATATATTAACATTGAACCTTATGTGACAATTGACTTGATTGTATTTAATGTTTAGTGAAATATTTAAGAGTTTTGAATTTAGATCGTATGCCATGAATCGTGATCATAGAATATAAGATCATATAATATAACAATTAACATTGACCCATATAATGGTACAATCATATAACACTTTGAAATATTAACTAAATAATAAAGTATTAACCATATCACACTAAATAATGCTATATGTTAAGAATTTGGACCCATATAACACTTTGACATGTGTTAAGTATTAACATTTTAACATATTAATGAAATAATATTATATGTTATATGATAATAGTGATTAGTGTATGTGACATCATGACATTATATGATAATAGTGTGTGACATAACATTAACTAACTATGGTACTTGTTTGTTAGTTAATAGTGTGTGACTTTATATAAAGATCATACACCTCTCAAACCATTATTTAATTGACTATGTATTTCTTAAACTTTCAATTGTGAGTCTAACAATATCTTTCCAAAATATTAGAGCATTGTCAATGTTCCTCCCAATAACTAACTACCATTAGTAATTTTAATTTTTTTTAGAAAATTGAAAATTAGCTTCTTCTTTTTTTGTAATTTTTGTTTTATAATTTTTTAAAATAAAAAAATCCATTTTAAAAAATTTAAAATTTTCATTGTAGAAATTTAAATTTTTGTTTTTTAAAAACAAATAAAAAGCTGCTTTCTTCTTTTTTTATTTCCGGTTTTGTTTTTGTTTTAAAAACTAACAATTAAAAAAAATAAAATACTCAATTTTTTTATACTACAGTATAATAATTATAGATTCAAGTCCTTTAAAAAAAAAAAAAAAAAATTATAGATTCAAGTCTCAAGATAATTGTCTCTATTTTCAATGGAAAACGAAAAGTGTATTAAATATTGGGCATTTACTAACTTGAAATTTTCAAATGTTCTCAAAGTCAACGAAGGTCCTAAATTTTGAAATTTGATTAAGTTTAATCTTAGCCATCAATTTAATTGAGTTTAATATGCCGTTGGATTTAATAAATGTTGTATATAGCATCATTCAAAGTGAGAGTTATATGGTGTTTGAGATGACTCTATATGCTCATAAATCCAACGTTCTAAATTGAATGTAATAATAATCCTAGATGACCCAAGATCATTTATTGTGTTTGCAATGGAAACGGTCTCACCCTCATATTGGAAGAGGATAACTCCTAGGTGATCAATGAGATGACAATTAAAGCGCTCAACATTGTCCAAACTTGTTAATTAATTTGAAACTTTCTTTGGATGCTATTAGTAGATGACAACTATTAAGCATAGTACCTACAAAGGATTTATATGGTGTACGGATGCACCATAAGTTTTCATTGATTGATCTAATCCAGGACTAATATTAAATAGTGAAAATGTTTATATAATCATGTGACCCTATTAAATGAGTTTTACCATGTAATTAAAAGCGACCACATGGGATAATGCTAAAATATTTTCTTCCTTTTCTTTTCTCATTCACACCATCTCCATCCTTAGTGAGTCATTGACTCCTTCCTCATTCAGCTCCATTCTTTATATCTTATTTTTATGCACCCTTTCCTCAAACACCTAACATCATCGGTCATCTTTATCAAATCTCTATTCTCGTTTGATGATGGTGATAGTGGTGAGGACCCAAAATTTTCTTTGTCTTGTTGGCTCGTTTTCACACGTATCTCACCTCTTTGTCTATTATGACCATTCAACTATGAATTTGTAGGAAAATTCACTCTACCAACTCCAGATCCTTGCTGAATTATCCTGAACTCAAAGTTAAAAAATCCTCTCATCTGTTTTAAAATTCTCTCTCTCTTTCTCTTCTAAGTTCCAAGCGAAATGAGGCTCTATGAAATTAAGTAATTACCATCTTTGCTTTCGATCCGAGTGTGCAAAATTCATCGAGTCGATCTTGAAAAGTTTTTGAAACATTAGAGCATGAGATCGGCTTTTATTTTATTTCCTAAATGACCGGGCTGAGCTTCAACGGCTAAAGTGCTCAATTTATCTTTTCCAAGACATGTTACCATTTGTTGTGATAAATTAATTTTGGGTAAAGTCTACTTAACCCTTTCAAACTTCTACACCAATGACAATGTACCCCTCAAACTATCAATTGCGATAATTTACTCCCAAACTACCAAAACAATGGCAATGTGCCCCCAATTTTAACAAAATGACAAAATTACCCTCACTAAAATAAAAACAAAAATACTAATTTTTTTCAAAATTTTAAGGGTATTTTTGTTTTATTAAAAATTCTGTAGGGATAATTTCATCATTTTGCTATCATTGGGGGGCACATTGCCATTGTTTTGGTAGTTTGAAGGGTAAATTATTGCAATTGATAGTTTGGAGAATACATTATCATTGGGGTGATAGTTTAAGGGGTTAAGTAAATTTTACCTATTAATTTTTGGGAAAAATAAACTTTATTTCCCTGAACTATCCATCCATTTGCACTTTGACCTCTAATATTTAAAACGTGACACTTGACTCCCCAAACTTCCAAATTGTTATAATTCGACAATTCTATTTTTTTTTCCCAAAATGCCCCCATAATTTAATTTAAAAATTAAATCTAATTTTTTTTTAAAAAAAATCATGACCCTTGAATCTCATATCTCATCTAAGGGTCTACAAGATGCCATGTGTCCCATTAAATCGAAATATAATATTTTATTATTTAAAATTTTAAAAAAAATATAAAGCAAAAAAATAATAATAATAAAAACTTTTAAAAAGTAGGGGTGGCCGGCCACCATTGGCTCACCCTATGTCTCGGTGGCTACTACTAAAGTTTATTCTTATTGCTTTATATTTTTAAAATTTTAAATAATAAAATATTGTATTTTAATTAGTGACACGTGGCATCTTGAACCCTTAGATGAGATATGAGATTTATGACGAGATTTTAAAAAATAAAAATAAAAAATTTAAATTCTTTTTTAACTTGGGATGGAGACATTTTGGAGGAAAAAAAAATCAAAATGGTCAAATTGCAACAATTTGAAAATTTGGGGGGTCAAGTGTCACATTTTAAATATTGGAGGTCAAAGTGCAAATGAGTGAATAGTTCAGAGGTAAAATATATTTTTTCCTTAATTTTTTAGATTGCAAAGAAGTAAAAAATAACATATATAATAAACTAAACCAATCACACATAACACATTACGATTTAAGTAGTTTTGATTTATGTAGTTTGGCTTAACAAGCTCACATCTACGAACAAAAACAATCATAAGAAATTTTACTATGAAAAATCATAAAGAGAAAATAATTTGAAACTCAAAAATCTAAAAATTACAAGAGTAATGGTTAGAGACAAGAAGTCAAATCACAGGGGAAGATTTCATAGGCGTGTAAGATAAGGACAACACCTCAACTACCACTCCAAGACCAAATAATAGGGGGGGGAATCAAAAAACAAAACTATAGTGCATGCCTCCTGATTTGATCCTAATTTTTTTATTGGCCATTTGATAGTGAGAAATGCTGTATAAACTTCAAATTTATACTATTTTTTGTTGTGATTGACAATGTGAATTGTTATTAGACCTAAAATTTAATGGTAATTTTTATTATCATGTTAAGTAATAAGTATTCTGTAAGTGTAAATTTAAAAATTTGTATAAAGCAACCCTGGCCCTTTCAAATTAATGCTAAGCATAGTTGAAATTAGAGACTCTATGGAAGGTAGACATCAACTAACCTAGTTTCCAAATAAGACCTACCAATACCATCATACTTCGAATTCATTACACAGTAAACATGCAAAGCAAAGGTAAAAAAAAAAAAAACACCTTCTGAAAATGATGATAATGTGAACTAATTTAGCAACATTGAAATCTTGTTAAAATGAAGTACAAAATATTGGACTTGCAAATGGACTGGTTTTGCTAATCTCAAGTATGACGCTCAACAAATATAATATTACACAGCTTTTCATAAAGTATAACAAAGGCCGTAATATTATAAAGACAAGTCAATTATGGGAGGGAGATAATGTTTTCATTATATCAAAATCTACCATTATTAATTTTTTTGCTTAAATGCATTATAAAATTATTATTTTTGGATTTAATGTCACACATACTATTATTAAAAAAAATATACTTAAATATAGCAGCAAAGCAAATGCTTGAAGACTTGTTTCTAGAAAGAAAAGCACATCGATCTCCTATAAATAACCTTAAATATTGCCATTTCAGTTTGGCATAAGTGAGAATTAAGAAAAATAAAACATGGCGAGGACTCTCAAGTCTCCAAACCTTTCAAATATTTTCATTATTTTCATTCTCTTCACAGTAATGGGTAAGTAATTCAATATATATATATATATATATATATATTATGATGATTTGTTCATATTGCTGCAGCATCAATTGAAGGCTTTGAGGTCATCTGTGGGCGAGATAGTCAAACGTTCCTTGGCCATGCTTTTGGTCAGTTAATTGTAATAGTGTATGTAAGTATTTAGAGAATGCCGTGCTTGGAAAATGTGAGTGCAAAGGATGGGGGTTTGGGAAATGTGTATGCTATTTTTACTTGTGTTGAATTCTTACAATAGGAGATACGTACATGATTTGGGCCTTTTTTTTTATTTTTTTTTATTCTTTTATGCTCACACAAGAGGAGAAGAGATATTCAAACTAGTAACATCTGCTTCTTGAATCATAGTCTCCAGCCAATTGAGTTACCACTTGAAGACGTATGATTTGGGCATATTAATTACTATGTTTTGTACTAATAACATGTTTTTCAAGGTTAATTAATGATGGGATAAAAAAATTTGGTGTCTACAAATCATATGTTTAAGGAAAATTTTTATTTGTTATATTTTGGACAATCTTTTTTTGAAATATTTTCAGAGTTTTTTGCTTAGCAGCACCATGTTCCATTTCCTTTTTTTATTTGTCTTCCAGTCGATTCTCCTTGAGCTTATTCTGCAAACAAACCTTACAAACAAATAGAAAATAGAAAATAAAAGATAATCATGAATTTACATGGATCGACAAGACGTTAATATGAGTATGTGAGAGATAAATTTGTTACATCAAATGGAAAATTAAGACTTTTTTACATCAAATCAATCATTTTTATTACTATACAAATAAAAAAAAATCACTACAAACAAATTTTTTCTTTTTTTTTTATATAAAACGTTCTTACATTTTTTTTTTTACATTAATTAAATCTACTGCAGTGCTGGCCCACTCTATTTTTTAAGTCCATTTCCAAACACAGCCTAAATTTGCCCTCGACATAAACCAAAGGATGTTTATTAGTAATCAAAGGGTTCCCATTAAGATGTGCTTATAACCAATACTGAAGGCAAGGACAGGGGAGGTGGGCATGGCCACCCCCAAATGGCTGTTTAGACCACTTCCTATTTAGCCAAATGAGGTGGACTAAGCCACCCTCTTTGAGTTTTCTTTTTGTATTTTGTAATTTTTAATTTGTAGTTTTAGTGAGCTCCTAACAAATTTGTATACCCTATGGAATTTATTGCAGATCGGTATAACAACATTGACTAATTTTGTGTTTTTTAAGAGGAGCAATGGTAAAAGAAGCCATGGGTGGATTGTGGTGCTGTTTATTGCGAGGTTTACTCTTTTTCTTATGAAAATGTAGATTGCAGTTGCTTTCCTGAGAGTGAGAGTGATGGATGCCGCGAAGACTTGGATTTTGGCCTTGTGTTGCTGTTTGTTTCAGGTACGATCGATGTTGGGCAACAAGATTGAAGGGTGAGAATTGTTATTGGCGCACTTCTGGGCTGGGCTACCCAAAAGTTAATTAGCCTAATCCTGCAGGGATAAGCAATTAGGCACAAATTAAAGGAAGCTTTCACGATGACATGATAATCAATTGTTAACCTATATCTATAAAAGTACGCATACAACACAATGCATGCAATTGCACTTATGACTTGTAATTTTGTAGTTGACTATAATTTGTTTAGAGTTTTTTGCTTAGTGATATAAGAGTATTTGATGTAGATTAGGATGATCTATCTTATCTATTAATCTTTTATTTAAATTAGGTTTATTTGTTAGTACTTTATCTTATCTTATCTTTTAGTCTTTTATTTAAATTAGATTTCTTTGTTAGTCTTTTAATTGTTTTAGTTTACTTTTCCTTATAGTACGTGATTTTAGATTACTTTTCCTTCTAGGATATGTAATCCTAGTTTATGTTAACCTCTTTTATGCTTTAGCCTCTAAGCCTATAAATTGCTTAGACCCTTTGGAAAAACAATTTTTATTATTATTGAGTTTGTTTAATAAGAATACTGAGTTGAGTTTCTTGGTTATTTTCCTTCAAGCTTTAGATAGTATCTATTGTTTAGAGAAGATTTCTTTGATCTTGTGATAGTCTCACAATCATTGGAATATTTATCCCCATTTCTTTGTTTTCTTAATTATATACGTTCTAACCCTGCATCAATTGGTATCAGAGCCCTGTTTCTTTCCATGGCGCCAGTCACAAGGGGAAGGGGTAACCGCTTTGCACACTTGAAGGACGTGAATAATCGCCAAAAACCAATTAGAAAAGAACCACCGGCAACTTATCAAGCACAATCGGAGGTACAATTTGAGAGCTTGAGGGAACAAATTGTAGCCCTCACAAAACTATTGTCCATCGAGAGTAGTCAAGACAGAAGTCGGCATATACCCTCACCGCCCAATCGAAAGAGGATGACGCAATTGTGGAGGATGAAGACGGAGACCCTTTTGCGGAGCGCGGAGTGCACATGCATCAACCCCTTGTACAAGCTCAGGCCAATCGGTGGGAATCCGGTTTCAAACTTGATACACCAGAATTTCAAAGTTGCGTGCAACCCAAAGAGTTCATGGTGGCAGAAAAAATAAAAACATTCCACAAAAAGAAGTACCAAGGAAGATGGCAAATATGGTGCCTAAGGAGGGGGCGAAGATAAAGCATCAATCGGTGTCTCAATACATTGGAGGTACATGCCAACAATTTCAACGTACATGCATCTTGGGAGGCAAGGTGGCCAAGCTTATCATCAATCCAAGGAGTGGTATGAATATCGTCTCGATGGAAGCGGTAAGGAAGCTAGGGCTCGAAACCAAGAGACATCCTACTCCCTATCAATTGGAGTGGCTCACGAAAGGAAACGAGGTAAGGGTTTCTAAATATTGCCAAGTGCCTTTTTCTATTAGAGGTAAATATGTGGATCGTGTGTGGTGTGATGTGGTCGACATGGCTATGTGTCACTTGTTATTGAGGAAATCGTGGCAAGATGATAAAGCTGCCGTCTATGATGAAACCAAGAATACGTACAACTTCATGTTGGGTAAAACCAAGTTGACGTTACTACAGAACCCATGGCCAAAGCCACAACCTTCACAAGGAGATGGTCAAACCGTTGTAGCCAAGCAAGAGTTGACGAGCAAGGAAGGCGACATCAATGGAATGGTATCGAGACCGATAAAGAAGCCATTGAAAAGATTTGTCGACGTGGGCCGAGCAGAACTACCAAAACAAGTGCAACCATTGCAAGATATTCAACCTCCACATGGGGTGGTACTAGGGTCTAAACTTCCTAATCATCAACTCCACATCAAGAGTCCTAAAGAGCACGAAGAATTAGGAAAACAAGTATACAAGGTGAACCTTTCAGAGTGTATCAAAAGTTTTCATGAAGAAGAAGAACCCTTGGAAGAGGTAAATCTGTCGGATAGTTTGGCACTTTTTGATGACAATTCTACATATCATGTGACGGTTAAGAGCCTCGAAGGTAAAGTCTTCAATTTCAGTGTTGAACCAATTGACTATGTTGATTTCATTGGGATAGATGTTATTTTATCAGATTATTCTAACAAAAATTGTGATGAGATCCATATGGTAGAAAAGGATTTTTTGTCAAATATTGAAAAGGTCTTTGTGAATTCTTTGGGGATGCTTATGGCCTGTGGGAAGAGCAAAACACGAGAGAAGCATAACAAGTCTACACAGAAAAGGGGTGTGTGGAGATTTCACAACAACCTTCAAGATACTCCACTAATGAAGATCACTATGATTATTATGGGGCGTGGCCTTTGTCATAAAGTTGAGAAGAGATGATTGAATGAGTCGACGGACATCGAAAGACCGTGGAAGAGACTGCAATTCGAGGATGAATTTTCTCCAACCTGGGGAGGATGATGTAGATTAGATGACCTATCTTATCTATTAATCTTTTATTTAAATTAGGTTTATTTGTTAGTACTTTATCTTATCTTATCTTTAGTCTTTTATTTAAATTAGGTTTCTTTGTTAGTCTTTTAATTGTTTTAGTTTACTTTTCCTTCTAATACGATTTTAGATTACTTTTCCTTGTAGGATGTGTAATCCTAGTTTATGTTAACATCTTTTATGCTTTAGCCTCTAAGCCTATAAATACAAGCTTAGACCCTTTGAAAAAACAGTTTATTATTATTGAGTTTGTTTAATAAGAATACTGAGTTGAGTTTCTTGGTTATTTTCCTTCGCTTTAGATAGTATCTATTGTTTAGAGAAGATTTCTTTGATCTTGTGATAGTCTCACAATCATTGAAATATTTATCATTACATTACTATTTTCTTGATTATATACGTTCTAACCCTGCATCAGTATTTATGTTCGTGATCTTTCTTCAATGGAAGTGAAATGATTTTCCCTTAATTTTTAAAAAAAAGTACAATACATGCACCTTATATATATATATATTCTCTCGATCACCTTATTTTTATCAACACATTGCAACCATTAATTATTCCTCTACGAGGCCAAGTCAAAAGCAAAGGGACTAAGGGAGGTATTTATCTAGGCTCATTAGAGAGTGCAAAACATCTTGTTTACACCATAATCAATAGTTAATTATAGGCCAGGTGTACTAATTAGAATATATAGAGATACAACTCTTGCCTTGAGTGACTTCACCAAAGTTTTTCGTGAAGGTTGGGTCTTGCCTTAATTAGAGCAAGATAGTCTCCTAGCTAGCTTGAAGAGTGTTGAGGGAGAAAAGAGAAAGGAGAAAAGAAAATTATTGTTGTTAGTTCATTTTTGCAGCAAATTCATGTTGAAGGTGTGTAGTTTAGTAGTTCTACTTGCCAGTATCCAGATTTTCATGAAGTGTGATCAGTTTATTTTTAGATTTTGAGTTTAATGAAGCTGATCTTTATTTATAAAAATACTAAATAAAAAAAATTAGGCGCTTAGGGTTGAATCCTACATTAATGAGAAAGTATATACCTAAGTAAACCCAATTCTATTAGCCTAAATTTAAGCTATATAGTAGTGTTCAAATCTGTACTCGAGTAAAACTCTCGAGATAAATACCGTTTGATAGACATGTCACACCATTGCACCAACCAGCATGCAATTTGTCAAAGTGCTTTTTGAGTCTAGTTTCACCTAAGCGCCAAGATTGGGATATAGATCTTTAAAACCACTAGCAAGAGGGAGGATGGTAAACATCAAAGGAAAGCCAATGAACCCCAAAGGATGGCTCTGTTGGTGAAGAGCTTAGGATCTTAGGTGTACTCCTCAAGGTCTCAAGTTCTAATTCCTTGACCTTGAGTGTTACCTAGCCTTGGGGCCACTCTATCTGGGCAAAGCCTATGTCTCAATGCTTAATATCTCAAATGGAAGGGGGCATTAAGCTAGTGGATTAGTTTGGTAGATCTTGTCTGAGGCCTCTACACTTGGTAACCCACATCTTAGGTGTGGGAAGCCCAAAGTACTATTTTGGACCATAAGTAAAACTAGGATACCCTAATAAAAATAAATAAAATAAAAGGCCAATGTGAATATGAAAAGCTACCAAAGTATTGCTTTCAATGTAGAGTTATCAAACATGGGGAAGGAGGCTGCACGATGGGTTCCTCAAAACGATTGCATAGAGATCTAGAGGCTATGAACAAGCAATATATATAGATTATGGCCACGAGCCCAATCTTCGAAACAATTTGCTGTAAGTGGTAACGACAAATACAGTGGTTGTAACGCCCCTAATAAATTATATATTTTATGGGAAAAAAATACATTTTACCCTTATGTTTTTTTTTTTGCCTTTAGAAGATCCTTATGAAGTTTCACCTCTATTTTTGTCTTGTCTCTAATGTTTAAAACTTAGCAATATTTCACCTCAATTAACTTTCTAAAATTTTCAATCTAGTAAATCGTTAGTCACTTTTGTCCCTTTTAACAAAAAATAGCTCACATGCACACGTGTTTTCAGCAAAATTTTCAAAATTTCACCTTGTAAACACGTAGAATTACAAAATGCCTCCATTAAAAAACAAACAAACAAACAAACAAACAAAGAAGAAGAAAAAAGGAAAAAAGAAAGTGGTGGCACTACAAACATTTGGCAAAATGTGACGTGCATGTGGAAGGTGATATATATTTTAAGCCCAAAAATGTCTCTATTTAATTAAAGACATTTGAATAGGGACATTTTGCAAATGTCCTTAAGTATAGTGACTAGAATAAAAATTAGGAATTACCCACATGCAGCCACCCAGCCTTTTTAAAATATATATATAGTTTTAGGAAAATTACATAAATATTCATTTTGTTTTGCCTCAAAGTTTAAAAACTTTTCTTTAACTTTCAAATTGTATTTAAATTTGCTATTTATCCTAAAATGCCTAGCACATTTTTTAAAAAAAAAAATCAAAACAAACAAAAAAACGGGGTCCTATGGGGTGGTTCCATATATTTTTTGGTTTTTTTTTTTAATTTTTTTTTAGAAAAAAAGTGTTGACATTTTGGGAATAAATAAAATTAGAGACATTTGAAAATATTAAAAATATAAAAGAATAAAAAAATTTCTATAGTTTTATCTTTTTTTTTAAAAAAAAAAAATTAATAGGTTTATATGATTTTTTTAATAGGCTAAAAAAATAAAAACAACTATTAGCACCAACTAAAATGGGTTGACGTTGAGATGAAAAAGAGAGCGACAGAGAGATAACTTGAGATAAACAGATGAGGCTGAGATGCTCACAAATAAGTATGCCTTTATTTCCGTCTTGATGGTATGTAATCTTTGCTTCAAATAAAATCGGTTAATGAGATGCTACATGTAAATTAAAACTTTCTAGCTTCCTCCAAAGTCTAGAGACAATTTATTCATTGGACTTCTCTTAAAACTCTATTACAGCAAGAAACAGCAAAATTACATTGTGGGGTTTTTCTTCAAATTTTGCAATCTTTTCCTTTGATGATGTTGATGATTCAAAACTTTTTCAAGCCTTGTTATTGCAACAAAACACACATAATGATACGCTATAGACTGAAACTATTTAACTCATAAAGCTTTTCTACTTTGAATGTCTACAAAAAATAAAAGTCCCAAGCTCTCATACCAATTTGTTGTAACACTAAAATAAAGAAGCAATATATATATATAAAAGAGAGAAAATAAAAATAAGCCAATAACACAACACTAAAATTTTCGTGTTCCGATTTCGTAAGTCTACATCCACAGATAAAGAAGACTATAAAAAAATTTCACCATTAAAAGTTGAAGTAAATATAATAGTTAAAGAAAAACTATTGAGAATTCAAAGTTCTAATACATCAAAATATTACTCTCGCACAAAATATAATTGCATGAAAACCAAACCATGAACAAATATTATCCTCATGAGTTGTTAAAACAGAACTAATAATAAAGCAAAGAAAAGAAACTGAAAATACATGTAATTTTGATGCCATATCACATCAAGGGCGCCAAATCAACTGCTGTGGTCGCAATAGTAGCTACTACACCTACAACATTAGCTACCGCCACCAATGCTTGCAATGCTAAAGTTCGTTTCTGAAACATCAAAAGAGTCAAATAATAGTAAGTTAATTAACATACATTTTAGAACACCACTTCTAACTAAAAAGCTTAAGTTAATGGACTTAGTATTTTTTCAATGTGGATACAAACTTTACAAATACATAAACAATAATCATGTTAGTTCTCAAAAATTCACTTGATTGTAGTGGGTGCGTATAAAGACGAAGGAGTACAATTATTAACAAAAGAAGGAAGATTAGAGGACAATTAAGAAGAAGGAAAGACAAAGAAACTTGCCTTTCTCTGTCCATTTTTAGCATCAGGTTCTGAAGCTGTTTCCTGCATTAAACAATAAAATCAAGTTTAGGGTCCATATATCATGATTCACAATTCTTAATATGTGTATCAATAGGGCATGAAGATAAAGGAAAAGCTAGAGAGCAAAGAAGAAGGAAAGACACATAAACTTACCCTTGCACTTTCCTTAAACTGTTGAGCTTGTGCCTGCATTAAATAATAAAATCAAGTTTAGGGTTCATATTTATACATCATGGTTTGCAATTCTTAATCTGTATATTATTAGTGCAAGAAGATGTCAAATTATTAATTAAGGAGGAAAACTAAAGGACATAGAAGAAGGGAAGACAAATAAACTTACAGTTAGACATTCCTTGAGTTGTTGAACTCGTGGCTGCATTAATTAAATAATAAAATCAAGTTTAGGTCTGTACAAAATTATTTAATTGGTTTGACAATAAATTAGCTACATTAATTTTACATAAGAGATAAGAGTAAGGTTATATTCTAAAGATGTGATACAATCACAATATTGATTCAATAAAGACAGAACTTCTCTCCTACATGTAATTTAAAAAATTAAAAAAGAACAAAATTGAATTCAAAACACCAAACTTTAATTTTCATTTTTATTTTTTAAATGACATGCAGAAGAAAAGTTGAGTCTTTATTGAATCTATGTTGTGACTTTAACATTTATCTATATTCTATACCTCCATGTTGTCATAATTTTGATGATATTTGTTATAGATTTATCAATATTGTTCATCATGCCTTAAGTTTGGGGATTTACCTGTAACCAAATCATGTTACAAGTGGGATTAGAAGTTGTGGTAGAATATGATTTTATTTAATAAGAATTAATCCCCTTGCCCCTTCTTGTGCGGACATGTCAAAAAAAAGGGGGCATTTGAAGATTAAGATTATGATTAATTTTTGGAGAAAATATTTACCCTCTAAACTATCCACCAATTTGCATTTCTAACCCCAATATTTAGAAAATGACGCTTTACCCACAAAAGTATCTGACATTGACACGTGATCCCATGAAATACACTTGACTCCTTAAAGTTTTTTATTTTTTTGACATGTCCACACAAGGAAAGTCGAAATAGGGATTCGAACTAGTGATCTCTGCTTCATAAGGCGTAGTTTATAGCTAATTGAGCTACCAATTGTGAACCCCCAATGAGTAGTAGTTTAAATTGGCACTTTATCCTCCTGAGTTGACACTTTACCTCCTCAAAACTTAATTACTTTGAGAGGGTAAAGTGTCAATTCAAAATACTTTAAAAGAGTAAAGTATACTACATGGCATCAAGTATCAATATCAATATTTTGAGAGATAAAGTATCACTTTTTAAAAATTAGGGTTAAAAGTATAAATTGATAGATAGTTCAAGAGGTAAAATATATTTTTCCCTTAATTTTTTCATCACTAGTCTCTTTAAATGTTGTTCTAATATTAGTAAAATCATGTAGAGAATTATTTTTTATCAAACTCGGTTCTCTCTAGAAACCTATGCAAATTTATTCCGTTACGCGCTTAAAATTAAAAATTGATCAATTTGAGATTTGGTATCAAAGTT
The DNA here is from genome assembly GCA_013348765.1 of Carpinus viminea. Taxonomy (NCBI): domain Eukaryota; kingdom Viridiplantae; phylum Streptophyta; class Magnoliopsida; order Fagales; family Betulaceae; genus Carpinus; species Carpinus viminea. The sequence goes on along the minus strand of CP054673.1, from coordinate 39,822,600 downwards.
ATAATGTTGCCCATCACCCACAGAAATCAGGCATGCCAGATTTTTGAATGAATTATTTGAGGCTAAAGAATATTCTCAAGCATAAATAATGTCCGAGAATTTTAAAAGAATTACGACATCTCCCTTCAAATTAAGCTGATTTTAGACTTATATGAGAGGCGGGCAGTCTGAGAATATTTAAGGGGGGCAGACTGGGCAGTTGACTACGTTTGTAAAAGTCAAAATTTAGTAAAGGAGAGGGGCATTTTAGTATTTGGATAGTAAGATATTTTATGGCCCATTTTTAATAGTTTTTGATAAGAAATTTGTGTACGAGGACGGTTTACGGTTTACCGTTAATATTTCATTTACAAATGGATAGTTACCAAGTTGTACGCGTGAAAAGAAGCTTACCATGTTTCTGCCGGTTTGGCCGGTGATGATGATGTAGTTCAACGTGAGGACTTCTCCGAATTGCAAGCTGCCGTTCCCGTTCCTGTCCAAAGCAGCGAAAAGCTGCGGTCCACACTGTCGTCGAGTTGCTTGAAGAAGTCGGTGAACTCATCAATGCTGACTTGGCCATCCTGATCCGTATCCATGGAGTCGAAAAGTCCTGTGCCAGCTTCTTCACTTCGGGGAGGCGTTGTTATAGTAAGCTGAAGCAGCCATGTGTAACTCTTCCATTGTCATCTATTAATATTCCACCATGCATTGTTATTACTTATTAATAAAGGAGAGGAGGAAAACTGAAGAACAGAGAAGATCAGAGGAGGAAGGAAGACAACAAACAAACTTACCCTCCTCCACTTTCATTCTGATTCTGATCAACGACATCAACATCCCAGATAGTATCGCGAAGGGAGGTGACGACAGGACTGTCATGGGTAACTGAGTTCCGCCAGGCGGCAATCCACCATTGGCTTTCAAGAATTTGCTGGGTCTTGAGCTTGACTCGGGTTCCTTCTGCTCTAATGGGCTCCACGACCCCAGCATGGATACGAGCGACTTCTGGACCACCTTGCGACCGGTGGCGCCGAGCAGGAAGCGCTCGTTGGAGGCGGTGAGGTACTTATTGTAGCAGCTCTTGAGGCGGATGATGGACTGGGAGTTCGGCACCAACTCCACCGTCCACAGCGCGTTCCTGGAGGATCCGTTTCGGCTTTGGATCACCGACTCCTCGTCCTCCTCGGCCACCAGGTACTTATCGTGGTGGCTACGCAGCTTCACCACCTTGGCGTTGAGGAAAAGGTCCATGCTCGGCGCCGATCTTGTTGGAATTCGTCTGCGGAATAAACTTGTTGAATCTTTCCAACACAAGGGCAGGTAAAAAAAAAAAAAAAAAAAAAACCAAGGGCAGGTCGTCCTCCACTGGGTCAGCGACTGGCTGGAAACAATTAACGTGTCTTCTCGTCACTTTCTTGTAGGGTACGGATATGCAGATGAAAAAAAAAAATTGCTGGAGAACCCGATCCCCCATAGACCAACACAAGGGCAGGTTAAAAAAAAAAAACAAGGGCAGGTCGTCCTCCACTGGGTCAGCGACTGGCTGGAAACAATTAACGTGTCTTCTCGTCACTTTCTTGTAGGGTACGGATATGCAGATGATTCAGCAGAGAGGGACATCCGGACATATATCAATCAGCATTCATTAGGAGAGCGTTAACTTGGTCCCCAAATATATATATACAGGGGCGGAGATACAGGGGGGCGACCCAGGGGCGGGCGCCCCCGGTAAAAAAAAAAAAAAAATCAAGTAATTCGCCCAATCTGATGGGGTGGCGTCGCCGGAAGCCGAAGTTGTCGGGGTGGGGGAGAGAGAGCAGCGCACTGTTGGTCGTCGTGGTGGTTGGGCGTCGCCGGTGATTACAGTTCCGGTGAAGTTGGAGGCGGAAGGTGTGGGTTTTTTGGGAGAAAGATTTGCAAGGGGAAAAAGAGAGGATAGCTTGGGAGTGGGAGAGAGAGAGTTCGATGCATCAAACCGCTACCTCTCCCACCCCTTCCTTCGATGCCGGCAACCGATCTGGAGAAGATGCAGGAAATACAATTTGGAGTGCTGTCAGCTCATATAGATTTCCATCTGCCCCTTCCCTTGAGATTGGGAGCCTGGACTTTCTTCCATTTATGGCTCTGCGGATCTCCATCTGTACCTAGATTCACCAATGGCTTCTCACTCGTGGCAAGGCTTTTGATCGTAAGTAGAAGCAGGGCCGGTGATTGTTGGGAGAAAGAGAGTGATTTCTGGGAAGAAGAGAGAAGCATGGGAGAGAGAGAGAAATGGGTAGGTGGAAAAAATAATAAAAAAAAGGAAAAGAAGTAATTGGTGTATTTATTATTATTAAAATAATAATAATAATAATAAAAAATATTAAGTGGAGTTAGCTTAACCCCAGCCTCTAATATTACTGTATTCTTTCTCTTGAAAGTTGTTATATTATATTATAAAATAACAATACTCTTTCTTTTGAAAGTTGTTATATTATATTATAAAATAACAATATTTTAGTTTTATCAAAACAAGTGAGCGAAGATTTATTGGTTTTTGTTTTTTATTGTTTCTAGAACTTATAATGAGATTATTAATTGGGTCTTACTAAATTGAGGCTTAAAATTTGGATTTTTTTTTTTGGCCAAAATTTTTTTTGGGGGCTTTATTATATTGGGGCCCTAGGCGAAAGCCTAACTCGCCTAGGGCTTGAGCCGACTTTACATATATGGTAACTAATATATCAATTTAACACATTTATGAAGTCAGATAAATATATTTTTTATAATACATATATTGTGGTATAATTTATGTTTTTAATTGTATTTACCATATTATAATAAAAATATAATATATAAAGAGAAAAAAATTATTTTATTATTTTTATTGACGTCCCCCGTAAAATGAATTCCTGGATCCGCCACTGTATATATATATATTTATATGTTTCTATGGGTGATGTTCTTTAGTTAAATTAGAATTAGCTAGCTAGTATTATTACATAAAAAAAAATAAGAAAAAAGAATTAGCTAGTAATTAAAGTCCATCAATTTTCACTATAAAAATTTTATTTTTTAGTAATCGACTATTAATAATATTTTAAGGACAATTAAAACGTTACTAATGAATGATAACGTGTAAAAAACGTTACCAATGGTCAGTTACTAAAGTAATGGTTGCTAATGGACCATTGATAACATTTTAACAATGAAACGTTACCAAATTGGTAACGTTCCACTTTTTGAAACATTACCAATGATAATTTGTTTTTTTTTTTTAATTTTCAGCTCCTTTAGTAAGCGTTTCAAATTTGAAAGCGTTACCATTGAATTTTAAAAAAAATTCAGATCCGTAATGTTTCAAATTTGGAATGTTAAATTTTTTTTTTTAATTTTACGTTTCAAATTTGAAAGCGTTACCACTGAAATTTTTTTTTTTAATTTTCGGCTCCATTAGTAACGTTTCAAATTTGAAGCGTTACCATTGGAATTTTATTTTCAGCTCCATTAGTAACGTTTAAAATTTGAAAGCGTTACCATTGAATTTTTTAAAAATTCAGCTCCATTAATAACGTTTCAAATTTGAAGCGTTACCAATGGAATATATATTTTTAATTTTGGCTCCATTAGTAACGTTTCAAATTGTGAAAGCGTTACTAAAGATTAAATAATAATTAAAAATAAAATTTCTGCAAAATTTTCAAATTTTGAAAATATGGACATTCCTGCCATTCCTGCCATTCCAGTACCTGCCATTCCACTATCTTCATTTATTATTTTATTATTTTTTTTTCCCCCGCCGGACATGCTGTAATCTCGCCGGCATATTAAATTTTTTTCCCTTGCCGGCCACGCACCCTATCTCGCCGGCCGGAATATATAATTTTTTCTCTCGCCGGCCACGCACCCCATCTCGCCGGCCGGCATAATTAATTTTTTCCTCTCGCCACGCACCCCATCTCGCCGGCCGGCGATATATAATTTTTTCTCTCTTGCCGGCCACGCACCCCATCTCGCCGGCAATATTTTTTCTGTCGCCGGCCACGGACCCCATATCGCAGGCAATATATTTTTCCGGCTTTTCTCCCACCCAACCACACAGCCGGCCTCCAGCGACGTTCTTCCGGCTTCTGCTTCGCCTCAGACGACGGTGCCGTCGAACCAGCTTCTGCTTCCCGGCCACGAATCTCCGTCTCCGTCTCCTCTCCTCTCTCGCCCCAAGTCTCTGCTCTCTGCTCTCTGCTCTCTCTCTGCTCTGTCTCTACGTTTCTGAGAACAAAGAAGAAAAGAAGAAGCAGGGAGAAGAAAAAAAGGAAAAAGAAATTGATGAAGGAACATGAACCAGCTACCAGAGAAACAAAAAGGAGAGAGAAAGAAGAAGTGTATAAAAGCAATACTGGAGCGCAGGATGAATGAAAAAAAAGAGGGGAAAAGAAGATAGGTGCGCGGGATGAATGAAAAAAAAGGAAACTTCACCTGGCTACCTACGTTTTGAAAATTCACTTTGAAATACCTTTATCTTAAAGCTTCAATTTAAGACTTTCAATTTAATACTCAATTTATATATATATAATTATGCACAAAATTTTCAAAAAGATTAAAAATATAATTTTTATTTTTAAAAAATAAAAAATTTGGAAGATGAAATTTTATACAAAGTCACCGTTTAAAATTCACTATTTAAAATTTTCAACTTCCAAAATGTTTTTTTAATTTTTTTAAAATAAAATCGTATTTGGTCTTTTGAAAATTTTGTGCCCTATTTGATCTTTGATGGGTCCAATTGATGAGCAATTGAAAGTTCAATTAAATCAGAACTTTTGAATCAGAGAGTATTTAAAACGGCAATATTCAGATTATAATTATCCCAAAAAAAAAAGAGGGGAAAGAAGAGAGGTCTTGGCGGGATGAATGGAAAAAAGGAAGAGGTGCTAGTGTTCGGTTGTAGAAATAAGGGTTTTTGCCACCAATCAAGAAGGTGACACCTCGGCATATCATCTCAAACTTACATTTCTGAAAAACATTCAACTACACGATTATACCAAATTTAATTAAAATACATATTTTCTAAACAAAATTAAAAAGCCCAGACCCAACACAACTCTCACTGGAGACCCAACGTCAGAGACCCAACGCCGAGCTCCATCACGTCGCCGACCTAAACGAGACCCAAGCAACTAGCCAACAATCGACCACGCCTTCTTCTTTCTTGGTTTCTCCGTCAGAAAGAGATTGGTTTTGATATGGTGTATTTAGGGCTGAGTATAACTTCAGTTTGGTTGTGTGGCAAAAGGTGGCCTTTTGCCCACCATTAAGAAGTGACACCTCATTTAAAAGACAAAATGCACAAAAAATTTTACACCCTACAGCACGTGATTGGGTGGGTAAAGAAGAAAGAAAAGAAGGAGGAGGAAGAAGGAAGAGTGGGTGCAGAGGGTGTTCGGAAGGATGACCGCCACCTAAGTCGACGATCGCCACCAAGACCCTTGGTCTCACGGTTTGGTTTTTTTTTTTTTTCATCCATGGTCTAATTTTTTTTTTTGGGGGTTTAGGATGATAAAATTCTAAAAAGGTTAACCTTCCTCTAGGTTTTAGTTTTGAGGCATTAGAAACGAATTTTGTGGCATTAGAATCGATTTTTGAGGCATTAGAAACGATTTTTGATGTTGGGTTTGAGTTTTTTCGGTTTTCCGGTTGGATTTGGCGGAAATGAAGAAATTAGGAGATGGTTTGGCGGAAATGGTGGGGTCGCCGAGAGGTGAGGGAGAAGAAGAAGAAAAAAAAAAAACGTGTGTGAGTTGAGGGAGAAGAAGAAAAAAAATAGAAGAAAAAACCAGTGTGCGTGAGGTCAGGAGAAGAGAAGAAGAAGAAAAAAGAAAGGAAAATCAGGGGCTTTGATCTTATTTTAATTTGTGTGTTTCTTAAAATGCTAGGTGTCAACTCATGAGTGGAAGGAAAGCCCTCCTTTTGCATCATCCGACAGCAACTGACTTTTTAATTTTATTGTAGATGATGTGTCACTTAACTAATGGTGGGCAAAAAGATAGGCTTCTTTGCCAAGACCGAATTGAAGTTATACTCAAAAGAAGAGGGAAAAAACAATGTGTGGGATGAGAGAGACAAAAAGCGGGGAAGAAAAGGAAAAAAAACAAAATCCTTGAGTAACGCTTTGAAATTTCAACGTTACAAAATGGTAATGTTTGAATATTCAAACGTTACCTTTTGGTTCAATATAAATTTTCAAAAATAAAATGTAAAAATAATATGATATAAACACATATAATTTTTAATTTCCATCAAATTTTACGCATGTCATTAATGACATGTTACCTTTACATTTCTAAATTTTTTCCCATTTTTTCTTTCATTTGATATTAATTTTTGTTGTCTTCAATTTATTTGTGTTAGTTGAACATTAGTTATAGTACTAATTAACTATATATTAAGTATATTACTAATTAATTATATATTTATTATAGAACTAATTAATTATACTACTAATTATAGTAGTACTTAATGACATTGGTAAAATGAAATGAAGCAAAATAACAAAACGTTACTAATGGGGTAACGTGGCACATATGCAACGTTACTAATGGGAGATTTTTTTTTTCATTATTTTGCTTGATTTCCCTTTTTTGTTTTTCCTATAATTAATATACACTTCATTACTACTATAATTATAAAATTCTATACTTAATTACTACTATAATTAGTATATAATTAATTAGAACTATATTTAATATGTAATTAAGTACTACTAAAAATAGTATATAATTAATTAGTTGTATAATAATTATATAATTATATTAAGTAGTACTATACTTAATATATATAGTTAATTAGTAGTATAATTAAAATGTAGTTAATTATAGTACTAATGTCCAAGTAATAGAAATAAAATGGAGCAAACAAAAAAAAATTAACTTTATATTAAGTGTAGTGTACATTAATTATATACTCATTATAGTAGTACTTAATTAGCCCTTAATTATACTAGTAATTAATTATCTACTACTTATAGTGGTGATTAACTATATATTAATTATATATATACTAATTATAGTAATAGTTAATTACATATTAATTATACTAGTAATTAATTAGCTACTAATTATAGTAGTTATTAATTATATTCACTTTTTATTATTATTTTTTTTGAAAATCAACATAGTCTCATCCATTAAAGATCAAGCCAATAACCGCTGCGACCCACCACGCCAACCTTGCGCTACCGGCAGATTCCACCGCACGGTTTTCTTGGTTTCTCCATCGCCATCTCCGGTTCTCTTCCCGCCGTCAACCTTCGCCGATCCAGCCGGGCTAGATTCTAATGCCTCGTATCACAAAGCGCATCCAGGCGTGGAGCAGAAGCGGGAAGATGACGGGAGATCACCGGTGAAGATCGTGGGAGAGAGAGTAAGAGAGGAGAGAAACGGAGATCACGGAAGTGGTGCAGTGGTGGGCAGTGGGTTCTCTTCTGCCGGTGGTCTCTCGGGCCGATGGGCGAAGTTCGGCGCATGGGCGGCCATAGTTTTCAGCTTGAGTTTTTGTTTTCAGCTTGAGGTAGAAAGAGATTGGTTTTGATGGTGTATTTAGGGTAGTATAACTTCAGTTCGGTTGTGGCAAAAAGGGTGGCATTTTGCCCACCATTAAGAAGTCGACACCTCATTTAAAAGATAAAAATGCAAAAAAAATTTTACACCCTACAAGAGTGAACATTGGGTGGGTAAAGAAGAAAGAAAAGAGAAGGAGGAGGAAGAAGGAAGAGGGAGTGCAGAGGGTGTTAGTTGGGTCTTGCGGAAGGATGACCGCCACTGCAGCAAGTCGACCGGCTTACACCAAGACTCAATGGCTAGGTCTCGCCGGCCGAGGGTTTGTGTTTTTTTTTTTTTCATCCGATGGTCTGATTTTTTTTTGGGGTTTTAGGATGATAAAATTCTAAAAGGGTTAACCTTCCCTCTAGGTTTTAGTTTTGAGGCATTAGAAATGAATTTTGTGGCATTAGAATCGATTTTTGAGGCATTAGAAACAATTTTTGAGGTTGGATTTGAGTTTTCAAAGGTTTTCCTGCTGGATTTGGCCTAAATGAAGAAATTCGCCGAGATGGTTTGGCCGGGAAATGGTGGTGGAGAGGTGAGGGAGAGAAGAAGAAAAAAAGAAAAAACCAAAGGTGGTGGAGTTGAGGGAGAAGAAGAAAAAAAAGAAGAAAAGAAAAACCAGGTGTCGTGAGGTCGAGAGAAGAGAAGAAGAAGAAAAAGAAAGGAAAAAATCGAGGGCTTTGATCTTATTTTAATTTGGGTGTTTTTCTTAAAATGCTAGATGTCAACTCATGAATGGAAGGCAAAAAAGTTCTCCTTTTTGCACCATTCATCACAGGATGACTTTTTAGGAGCATATTTTAATTTGTTGTAGATGATGTCACTTAACTATCCAATGGTGGGCAAAAAGAGAGGCTTTTTGCCAAGACCAATTGAAGTTATACTCAAAAAGAAGAGGGGAAAAAAACCAGTTGTGTGGGATGAGAGAGACAAGAAGAAGAAAAAGGAAAAAAAAAAACAGAAAATTTTGAGTAACGCTTGAAATTTCAAACGTTACTAAATGGTAATACGTTTGAAAATTCAAACGTTACCTTTTGGTTCAATATAAATTTTCAAAATAAAAATGTAAAAAATAATATGATATAAACACATATAATTTTTAAAATTTCCATCAGAATGTGTCATTAATGACATATGTACTCGGCATTTCTAAATTTTTTTCCCATATTTTTCTTTCATTTGATATTAATTTTTTGTTGTCTTCAATTTATTTGTGTTAGTTGAACATTAGTTATAGTACTAATTATATTAAGTATATTACTAATTAATTATATATTTATTATAGAACTAATTAATTATACTACTAATTATAGTAGTACTTAATGACATTGGTAAAATGAAATGAAGCAAAATAACAAAACGTTACTAATGGGGTAACGTGGCACGTATGCAACGTTACTAATGGAAGATTTTTTTTTTTCATTATTTTGCTTGATTTCCCCCCCCCCCCCTTTTTTTTTGTTTTTTTCCCTATAATTAATATACACTTCATTACTACTATAATTATAAAATTCTATACTTAATTACTACTATAATTAGTATATAATTAATTAGAACTATATTTAATATGTAATTAAGTACTACTAAAAATAGTATATAATTAATTAGTTGTATAATAATTATATAATTATATTAAGTAGTACTATACTTAATATATATAGTTAATTAGTAGTATAATTAAAATGTAGTTAATTATAGTACTAATGTCCAAGTAATAGAAATAAAATGGAGCAAACAAAAATTAACTTTTATATTAAGTGTAGCTTATATTAATTATATACTCATTATAGTAGTACCCTAATTAGGATGGATCATGTCCATTTCAAATGAATGGATATTATCCATTTAGTGTAAAATAAGGTAGTATTGTCTTAACGCTTAAAGTTTAAGAACTAATTTTTACAATATTTCCCATCATTTACACTAATGGGATATTGTCCATTTCATTTGAAATGAAAAGATCCTATTCCTTTAATTAGCCCTTAATTATACTAGTAATTAATTATCTACTACTTATAGTGGTGATTAACTATATATTAATTATATATATACTAATTATAGTAATAATAATTACATATTAATTATATATTTAATTTTTACTTACTATATTGTAAAAATTTTGCTACATATATATCTTTAATGAATAGACTATGTTTATATATATATAATCGCATTAATTATATACTAATTATAGTAGCAATTAACTATATATTAATTATATTACTATATATAACTAATTAATTACTATATATACTAATTATACATATTAATTATAAATTATAACCTAATGACTATATATATAACCCTAATTACCATATATATTACTATGGTTCTAATTAATTATATACTAATTAAATATACCATTAATTAATAATATATATGTATATTTATATATGTAAATTTTATAAAATACAAATAAATATATAAAGTATATAATAATTTTTTATTTTTTCAAGAATTCAAACGTTACCTTTGGAATTTTTAAAATTTTTTTATTTTGCATTCATTTTTTAAATTTTTTACTATATATATATATATATATATATATATATATAGTAATTAATGTAACCTAGCTAGAAAAATCTCGTACAAAATATCGGAAATTTAATTATATACTAATTATAATAGTTATTAATTATATTCACTAATTAACTATATATTAATGGAATGAGTTGCAACGTTACCAATTTGGTAACGTTGAAAGGTGCCACGTTACCAATTGGTAAGCACCTTAACGTTACCAAATTGGTAACGTATCAATGCAACGTTACCATTATTATTCTATTTTTTTTTTTCATTTTCTTCTTTCATTTCATTTTCATTTTTTTTGGCTTCGTTTAATATGGTTTAGTTGGACATTAGGTGTACAAGCTAGTAATTAACTATATATATATTAATTACATATTAATAATATATATTTATTAATTAACTAATTATTATATAATATCTAGTAGTTCTTATTTTTTCTAATACTATTATTCTCTTTATTATAATACTATCTTGTTGTTCCATGCTCATATTTTTAATTTTATTTATTTTATGAATATTATTATATCTTTATATTTTTTCCAATATTTTTCTATGCGTCTTCATTTTTCTTAAACTCTTCTTCTCTTTATTTTTTCTAGTATTTTTATTTTTTCAATTTACATCTTACAAACTTTTTTATATATGTCAACATTAGAACAAAAGAGATGAAAATAATCAAAATCAAAGGAACTCACCGGAAGGAGATGAATTTATTTGATCTCTCGCTCTCAATTATGTAGAATGGCCATTCTTCAATGTGATGTTTATATATGGGTATGGTCGTTATTTGTTAAAATTGGTATGGGTATTTTTGTCTTGTTTATATATTTATTATTGCTTAATTGGTGATTTAGCTTTTTTCATTTCTTCTTCATTTCATTTTCAAACATCTTTTTTTTCTAAATGGCTTTTGAGACATTTTTTGTACAAGCAGTAATTAATATATAATAGTTAGTGTACGTAGTCATTAATTACATATTAATAATATTACCAATTAACTATATAGTAATAACATAATTCATTAACTATATATTAATTAAGTATACTACTTACTAATTATGTTACTTATACTACTAGTTAGCTACATATATATTGACTATATATAGTAATTATAGGACTAATTAACTATATACTAATTATGGTAGTACTTAATTCCATATTAATTATACTACTAATTAATTATATATTAATTATAGTAGTAATTAACTATATATTAAGTATATTACTAAATAATTATGGTACTAATAAAGAATATATTAATTATAGGAAAAAGAAATGAAATGAAGGAATAAAATGAAAGCAAAATAAAATAAAATAAAAATAAAATACCAAAGGTAACGTGACACATGTGCTATGTTACCTTTGGAATTTTTAATTTTTATTTTGCTTTCATTTTTAATTTTTACTATATATATATATATATATATAGTAATTAATGAAACCTAGCTAGAAAATATATATATATATATATATAGCCAACATTAATTAATATATAGACATTAATATAATTACCATATATATACAAATTTATACATATATATGTAATCTAGCATTAATTATATGCTAATTAATTATATATTACTTATAGTAGTAATTAACTATATATTAAGTATATTACTAAGTAATTATGGTACTAAGAAAGAATATATTAATTATAGGAAAA
>CP054673.1:39746275-39810746 GCA_013348765.1 Carpinus viminea | reverse complement strand
TATAATGGACTACATTGTATTGAGTAGCATAAGTTAGAATGTATACAAGAGCCTCCTTATATAGGAGGGAGATAGAAGCCTTAGCTTCCAATCTTACCAATGTGGGACAAGCCCCACATATACATTAACATCCCCCTCAAACTCAATGTGTCTAAACATTGAGGTTGGAAAACAAAAGCATGAATAAAAAAAACATAAAAAAGAAAGGGAAAGAAAAATGAAAAATAACCTAACATAAAATAATATTCTTAACATCCCCCTCAAACTCAATGTAAACTTGAGTTTGGATAAAAAAGAAAATGATAAATGAATTCACCAAAAAGCTGCTTGTGCGAAAGAGTTGCAGTAATAGCCATAAAAGAAGAGCTTGGTTCACTTGGTTGTAATTTTGACTTGAAAACCATATACTAGTAATGAAGAAACTTGCATGCACAGAAACCCATGGACCGTCTACTTTGGTGAAATTTGAGCTAAATCGACCCAAAAATTCTAACTAGTAGATTGACTGTCGGTTAAAAAAGGCTAATCATGCAGAAACCCATGGACCGTCTACTTTGGTGAAATTTGAGCTAAAGTCGACCCAAAAATTCTAACTAGTAGATTGACTCGATTCGGTTGAAGAGGCTAAGCATGGAGAAAAGGGCGGTTAAAAAGGCTAAACATGCCTAAAACCCTTGGACCGTCTGCCTTTGTCGGTGAGCTAAAAGTCGACCCAAAAAATTCTCACTAGTAATGGATCAATGGCCTAGGAGAGGCTGCAGTGACCAGTGATGGCGGCATTTGACAAGGCATAAGTGGGCCGGATGAAAGGGGCTTCTTTGGCCCAAAAAAAATCATCGACTAAGAGTGCCTACCGCAAGAAGAATTAACCGGATTGAACTGCACCAAAGAAAAAAAAAAGGCCGTGGAACCGAAATGACCAATGCATGAATCAACATGAACCGTAAAAAATGCCTAAATTTGGAGAAGAATCTTGTTTTCTGCCATATAGAGATGCCAAAAGCAAAAATAGACCAAAATTTGAAATCGGGACGAAAAATTAAGTGGAAACACACAGTCAACTTTTGGAGTCGGTCAAAGTCAACAGTCAACTCTAGCAAAGTCAAAAATCGTGAAAAAAGTCAAGCGACCGTCAGTAGGGCTGACGTGGCACTAGGCTGCGTGGTGCGCTGGGACACGTGGCGGATGAGGAGCTGCGGAAGAAAGCGGTAGCGTGTAATACCAGCAGAAGCGGCGGCGGGGCGCGTGAAGCCTGGCAGGAGCATCTACCGGGCGTGAGGCGGCGTGCGATGTCGTATGAGGGCGTTCTTGGCGGAGAATCGACCGTCGTCCTTTGGATCTATAAGGTGGACAGCAACCTTCACGGTCGGGCGTGGCGTGGCGGCGCGTGGAGAACTCTGATGGCGGCGTGGGCGCGTGGAAGATGTCGAGAACCTTAGGTGGTTATGTTGGCGAGAGGTCACGCAGTGGTGGCGCAATTGGCTCGGCGCAGCAAGCTGCCGGAGGAGCTCGGAGGGCCGATGATGGCGAACCTTCCACGGATCTGTAGATCTGAAGGAGTGGAAGAGATTTGGAAGCGAAAACCAGCTTGGAGCGTGTAGCATGGAAACTACCGGAAGAGGAGGTCGCTAGAGGGCGAAAAAACGTCAAAGACGTTTATTGAAGGCCAAGAAAAGTGGCTCACGATACCATATTGAATATATTGTAGAATATATTATTTTTATTCATGGTATCGAGCCGTGGCCCAATTAGTCGTGGGTCCACCGTACCCATTTGTTGCGTGTTGGCTTGGATGTCCTCCGCCACACGTGAGGGAGCGTCATTGGAAGTCCCACATTGTTTGGGTATTAAGGAGATGGGCCATTTATAAGGTTGAGGTAAACCTCAACTCTTGAGCTAACTTTTGGGTTGAGTAAGGCCCAAGACCCATTTCTAACAAACCTATCCATTTATTTTCTATAAATGGATACCAAGATCATTCGCATTCACCATTCAAATTAGTTTTTTTTTTTTAAATACTATAATACTCTCATAAATGCCCAAAAAACAAAAAGAAAGAATAAAAAATATTTAAATAAAATAGAGGAGGAGAATTGAGTTAAAAGAAAGCTCTACTGTAGGCGATGAATGAATAGGGAAAAAGGTTGGCATTTTTATGAATCAAATGAAAATTAAAATAGGAGTGTCACACACACAAATAAGATATTACATTAAAATTTTTACAGGCTTACAATTCCATCAAGCACCATATAATAATGCAAGAAGCATAAATATTTATACTTTTCCTAAAACATTTTATTTAACTAAATTTAAATTTGAGATTTTCTTCAATTCACAATTCTTTGAGTTTATTACATCCTTCCAAAAATCTTCACAAACCAATCATACTTCCTTGCAATCACAATTTGCCCTATAACAACTCTTATCATAAATCCACATCCATACTCTATGGCAACTACTTTCCAACCAAATTCAAATAGTTATCCATGATCTTTTATTGTGTTTATTGCTCTTTTGGTAAAGAAAGAACTACAAGTTATAAGTGTTACGTAAGTTTGTACACCCAAGAAAGACGACTCATTCAAAACAACCATGTAATCTAATCTTATTCTACTTGTTTTTCACTTATTGTTGAGAGAATTAATGAAAATCATGTGTAGACGAGGGAAACGCGATTTGAAGCGAAAGCACCTTGTTCCTTCCTATGAAAATATCTTTCAAAGAGACAAACGAGCTGATGAGACCCCTTGTGATTTTGTTCATGGATTCAGAATGCCTTGTAATTTCGAGAAAATATTGTCTGAGGGCCAAGTCAAGTCAAGCACCTTTCGCATGCTTTCCTAACCCCCCCAAATAGACAAACAAGAGAAGAGAGAGGCCAAGAGCCATTTCTGTTATCTTGTAAATAAATGATGATTATATGGTAATAATAAATAGGTATTATTGGGAATATAAGTGGTTGGAATTAATGACCATCTCTTATTCTTTGTTTGGTGCATGTGCAACCAAACAAATGAATGGTTATTTCATATGAATAACCATTCAATTCTAGATACTATATATAATTTTATCAAATCATTATCCAAAAATGATGATGTGGTACTCTCAATTAATTATTGTTAAATAATAATTAAAAAAAATATTTAACAATTGGCTATGATTGCCGTGTCAGCATATTGTTAGCTGAATGTTGTATAAAATTATATAATATTTAGCATCACTCATATACCAAATGTGCCCAAATTTTGTGGTTTTCAATTGAAGTTGGTTTTGTGAAGATATGTGTTACTATGCTAGAGTCAACAAATGTGTCGACAAAGGTGTCAAGACATGGTCACCTTAAAAGGAGAATCTTTTATGGTGACACAATTAGGGCTATCAATAATTCAATTCGTTTGACAACTCTTTCAATATTCATGCAATTTAACTTGACTCAAACTCGATATTGTAAAAATATACTTATTGGTGTAAAATCTCGTACAATTAGTAGGTGATAAATACCTAACACAAGTAAAAAGAAAAATTTATGGGTTTTTTTTTTTTTTTTATCAATTGGTCATTCCTAAAAAAATTTTGGCCCTTGGTCCCATCACAAATTAAAACCTAGATCTGTCATGAATAGCAACTTGTTTGTCACACGTTAAACTTATATGACTTATGGTTTGTCAAGTATTGAGAGCACCAAATAAACCAACTCTAGTCATTTACTCAATCAATAGCAAGAAACGACTTTCCTTGACTACGTGGCATTGTGCCAATATGATGGGTTAGTTGGTATATATCAACGACAGTCACGAATCTCAGTGATGAGTTTATTGTCTTTTCTATTAGAGTTTGTTTCCTATGTTAATTAGTCTAAGGTTTCTTGTTTGTCACTCTTAACCTCTCTATATATTGAGGTATATGTAATTATCTTAATATACAATCAACATAAAAGAGATGTAATCTATTATATACTTCTTCTGCTTTCTCTCTCTCTCTCCTCTCCCTCCGCTTCCGCTCTCTTTTCTTTTCTTTTCTTTTCTTTCTCTCTTTTTCTTTTTCTTTTTCTTTTCTTTTCTTTCTTTCTTCTTCTTCTTTTTTTTTTTTTTTTTTTTTTTTTTCAGTATACTCAATAAAAACTGAAATAAGGGCTATCCTAAGCCAAACTGCCAAACAGCTAGCATTTCTACACCAAAACAAGAATAGGAGAATACCTATAACGGAATAGACTTATCCGTGAAGTAGAATAGGCACTCCTATTAATAGTGCTACCAAACAGGACCCTTCTTTCACAATTAAACCTAACGCACACTCACCAATTCACAACCCAGTTGCAGTGCCACAAAATTTCTTCACATTTGCACACTGCCGAGCTCCTCATTTTGTCGCCGTCAATGGAGAAACAGCACCCACGACGCTACCGGCGTAAGAGATGAATGGCCGAACCTGGTAGCAGGCAGAGACTGCGAGGAGATGGACGACAATGGGCGGAGAGTAAGACTGGATGACACGAATCTCGGTGATGAGGGCCGTCGGTGGCAGGGATGACCGCCGGCGCCGTCTGTCTAACAGGGAATAATACAGTGCAATTTAAAGGCCGTTTCTTTGTTTTTTTATGCCTCAGTGAAGGTTCAGAGGTCGGAAGCAAAGCAAAGCAAAGTGAGCTCAAAAGCTCCATTTTCTTCGCTCTCTGCTTCCAAAGAAGGTTAGTCCCTTTGTTTTCATCAAGACCCACTTCCATTTTATTTACATTTCGTTGAATTAGGACGAAATAATTTGAGTCAAACAATCGCTTTGCTTATACACCAAAGTTGTTCGGCTTGTTCGCTTACCAAAAGGAAAACCCATTTTATCTGTTTTATGAAGAAATTATGAATAAAAGTTTTCCACTCCGTCGATTTTCGACTTTGCTGAATTCCTCTGTGAGACCCTCGATCACCCTAAATTTTGGAGAAAGGAAGTGGAAACCAATTCCAATACCCCATCGAACAGTCCCTGAACCCAGAGGTCAAGACCTTGATTTCATAAACGTTGCACACAGCCACCTAATTCACTCTGATTGGGCTAAGCTCAGTTCGTTGTCAACCGATCTAACACCCCTCAGAGTGAAACATGTATTGCTCAAGATTCAGAAGGACCATGTTCTTTCCCTTGAGTTTTTTAACTGGGCTGGGATTCAAAAACCCAGTTGCAATTCCCTCGAAATTCATTCCATAATTCTCCACATTCTCACAAAAAACCGGAAATTCAAATCTGCGGAGTCCATTTTGAGGAACGTTATAGAATCTTGTTCAATAGATGTACCCTCCAATCTGTTTGAAGAAATGCTACACTCGTACCACTTGTGTGATTCTTCTCCTCGTGTTTTGACTCACTTTTCAAGACTTTTGCATATGAAGAAGTTTAGGGATGCCACTGATACTTTTGTCGAATGAAGGATTATGGATTTTTCCCTACTATTGAGTTGTGTAATGCCTACATGAGCTCTTTGCTTGATTTGCACAGGATGGATATTACTTTGGCATTCTATAGAGAAATGCAGCGTCATAGGATTTCACCAAATGTTTATACTCTTAATATGGTCATGTGCACTTCTGTAAATTGGGAAAATTAGGAAAATTGAGAAGGCCTTGAGGCATTTAGGGAAATGGAGAGCATGGGTTTTAGACCAAATAGGCATCTTATAACACATTGATTGCAGGACATTGCAGTAAGGGTCTATTGAGCTTTGCAATAAAGTTTAAAAACTCAATGGAAATGAGTGTGCACTAGGATGTGGTTACATTTAACACTCTTATCCATGGATTTTGCAAGGAAGGGAAATTACATGAAGCTAATAAGTTTTCATTGAGATGAAGGCACGAATGTTACTCCTAATATTGTGACCTACAATACCTTGATAAATGGGTATAGCCAAATGGGTAATAGTGAGATGGGCAGCAAGCTTTATGAGGAGATGTTGAGGAATCAAGTTAAGGCTGATATTTTAACGATAATGCCTTGATATTTGGACTATGCAAGGAGGGTAAGACAAAGAAAGAGGCATATCTGGTTAAGGAACTTGATAAGCATAACTTAGTGCCAAATGCCTCAACATTTCTGCCCTTATTTGTGGTCTGAGAAAGAACTGAGCATGCCTTTCAAATATATAAAAGCATGTTAAGGAGTGGTTGCCATCCAAATGAACATACTTTCAAAATGTTGGTATCAACTTTCTGCAAAAATGAGGACTTTGATGGAGCAGTCCAAGTCTTGAAGGAAATGTTTGAGAGATCAATGGCTCCTGATTCAGGCACCTTATCTGAGATTTGCAGTGGGCTTTACAATGTGGAAAAATTCAAGAGGCAAAGATGTTATGTAGTGAGATGGAAGCTAGAGGTCTTATGCCAGCAAGCTTTGAGACCACTTGACTTTGGTGCCTAGTATGAGCTATTGGTCATCCAGTGTTTAAAGCTTTCATGATTAATTTTGGATATTGTAATTGACTCTTCTTACCTGATATCACCTTGTAATTTTAAATCTTAGCTTTTAGTGAACTACACTTGTTACTTTCAGAGCAAAACTAAAGCAAGTTGTATAATATTCCATTGTTTCAGTTTTACTCTAAAGCATATAATGATTTCTTACATTAAGGTTAATTTGGTGCTCTGCTTCCTAAGATTATTGTGTTCTTTATTTACCTTTTACCAAGGAGGAGGTACTTGGACCATTTTTTCTGAATGGCACTAAGATGAAGTCAAACTTCCATGTAGGTTTTGTCTATTGCTTTAATCTGACTTTCCTTTTTGCTCATATCACATTGTTTGTTACAATATTAGAGTCTAAATAATTCCATTGAACAAAAATAAGTCAAAACTCTCCATCAAAGGAGGTATCTTCGAGTGGTATTTCCAACATCTCTTGGAATTTGTTCATAATGTTGTTTGTGCAAGGACTCATTGGTCCTTTTGACTTATATATGTATAGCGTACAGAAATACCTCTGTTTCATGCAAGTTGATGATGGTTTCTTATATTCCCCATGAACTAGCATGTTGTCAATTGCTTCTCATTGGAGACTTCCATCAACAAGATGGATGGTGTTTTCCAATCTTCCCCATAACAGCATATGTTTTGATTGCTTCTCAATTGGAGACCTTCAACTACCACATTGGATAGAAATCATAGCATTCAATTGAAACTTGTCCACATTGATAGCAAACCATAATAAAATTCAATTGAGACTTCCCAAAATATTCATCTCTCCAACACTTCGGGTAATATTTGTTTTTTCTTATTTTTTATGAATGAGTTGGCAAACTGACATTGGGTGTCAAAGCTATTTTAAACATCCAAATAAGACATATTTCTCAAATGGTTCCTACTTGATGGTGTTGGCGAGACCATTAAAGCTTGAATAAAACTTATAACTTGTCTATTGTAAAATAAAGTTTTTCCTTCAAAGATAAAAACCTAAAAAAATAATCACATTGATGAATGAACCTTATATATATATATATATAGATTAAGGGAAGTAAAATTTTCAAATTTATTGAAGGATTGAGGAGTTTTTATTTCACTTTTTTTTTTTGAAAGGGGGGCTAGGTCCTTCTTTTCACTATTGGCATGGTAGATGATGCTGGTTTCTCCTCTTTTCCAGATGAACATGCATGTCTATTGCTTCTCAATTACAGACTTCCTAACATATGTAGTAATTAAAACAAGACTCAATTGGAGATTTTGCCGAGGTGGATGATGGTTGTCGGGAACATGCATGTTGATTGCTTCTCAATTAGAGGCTTCCTCACATTTGTAGCTGTGAAAACAAGCTCCAATTGGAGACTTCCCCATACTATATTTATCTCTCCAACATTTCAAACTCTAAAATGGTTAGGCATTTTTATTCATTTATGTATTTATTTATTTATTAAGCTACCTTTCCAGGGAGCAGAATTGGAATAGAAGATGGAGTTGTTTGGTGACAGGTAAGGGACAAGGCACGACCAGTTAAAGCATATGGTTAAGTGCTAACACATCTGTCCCTTCCTATTGTACTGCTCAAATAATTGCATGAAAGTCCAACTATCCTTGCATGGTTGGAGCACAGTGTTTTATAGGAGTACATGTTTTCTAAAAAATTTCAAGTAATCTTGTGAGCAGATGAAAAAGCAATTTATTGATCCAACATTGGTCTCACCTATTCATGCATAACCATTAATAATGACTTTGTCACTGATGAGTATGTCATATCCACTTATTTTACATCTTTCTTGGATTCTCTTGTTTGTAATATACGAGGATGGAATCTTAACTGTTTTTCTTTGGTCTTTAACAGAAGATTGGGATGTTTGTCTCTTCCAATTTTCTCTTCCCTATCAAGTGAGTTTTGCTTGCTGAGATTTTCATTACTCTTGTGTTTCTTATGAAAATAATTAATAATTCTAATAAATAAATAATCTCACCTCTCCAATATAGATGTTCCAAAAGATTGAACTAACTATTTTGGCTATTTGCTGACTCCCATGTGAGTTTCATTGATATTTATAGGCAAGTTCAAAGCACATGAATAAGATACTTCCTTGACATTTACAAGAAACATTAAAGTAAAGAAATTATTTTAGACACCATAATTGTATTCATTGTTGACTTCTGAGGTTGTCTTTTCTCCAAATGATGCCCTCGAAATTGTGGAGCAAAAGGTGACAATAACTTATTGCTGAGATATTGGAAGTCTGAGATGAGTTGAATGCTTGTTGTCGTGGTGTTTAGTTTGATAAACCTCTGCTTCTCTTTTGATCTTTCTAAATAAGTGCGAATGCAAGGTAGACCTACCTAAAAGAATGAATGCAACGGTATGATTCTTTTATTTAGCTAATGAAGAGATCTAAGTTATGTTTTCAAACCATATTTTCTTGTGGGTAATTATAGATGATCACCTATGGACAACCTCATGTAAAGTTGTAGTCTTAGAAATTACAAAACCTCTAAATTCATAGAATTTAAAACATTACATGCAAACTACACACACAAATGGTAAGATATTGCATTGAAATTACAACTTCAATTCCATCAACCACCATATAATAATGCAAGAAACATAAAGCATTTAAACTTTTCCTAAAACATTTTATTTAACTAAATTTAAATTTGAGACTTTCTTCAAGTTACTACTAATCCTTCCAAAATTTTCACAAACCAATTAAAGAGATGCTTCCTTGAACAATTTGCCCCATAACAACTCCTATATAAATCCACATCCATACCCTTTGACAACATCACCAAAAAATTCAAATGGAGACTAACATGCTTTGATTCTCTTCTAAGAGAAGGTGGTCTTCTTCACACCAAAACCACATTTCTTTGATATGAGCCACCATAATCCAAGCAAAGGTCTTCCCATAAATGAACTATTTTGAAATGTTTAAAACTCCTCCATGTGGTATAGGTCCCGAGTAAAATCGCAATGACAACCAAATAACACACCGAAACAAAGATAAGCGTAATGGTTTTTTTTTTTCAAAGAGGTTGTGAACCTCTTTGGTTGAAGAGGAAAGAGGAGGGTGATTTGGAAATGCCCATGTGGTGTTAGGTGTAAAAGAGTGGACGGAGAACTATGTTGGGCATCTGTATGGTGAAGAAATGAAGGTGAGGTGTTTGAAGAAAAGTCTATAAGACGCTCTGTAGAGCTTCCTCAATGCCGAGTCTGAAGTCTCTGATAGCCCACCCGGTGGTGCCGCACCTGAAGTCGTGACCACCCTCTTAGGATCATTTTCAATTTTTGATACCATGTAAATGTTTGAGAGAAGCTCGCTTGGAGACAAAGCAACATGTAGAAAGTTTCATTGATATTTATAGGCAAGTTGTGACCCAGTGATGACAAAAACAACAAAACACAAGGCCACACATTAAATACAAAAGTAAAGAAATTGAGACACCCAGGCTATTTGTTAGAGCACGAGGTTGTGTCGATGTGTGGCTCTCTTGCTTGATTCTCCATAACATCATATCAACATAGATTGAGAATCCCATTCAATCTTTGAGTTTTGATCATCAAAAAACCAAAATGGAAAAATCATTCCTTCACATCATATATATATGCTTTATACTTTTCCTAAAACATTTTATTTAAAATTTAAATTTGAGACTTTCTTCAATTCACCATTCTTTTAGAAAATTAGAAAATGTTAATCACAATTTGATAACAATTTATTATAAATCCACATCAATCAAATTCAAATAACTTTGATTCTATTTGATTGAACTAAATGTGTCTATAGGTCCTATGAGACAATTGTTGGAGACATTAAAGTATTCAAGGAAAAGAGTTGTAGTTGTGGAGGATCTCTCAAACAACTTGTTTTGGAAAGATCCATTGATTCTATATTTGTCAAGTTCCCCAAGGATGGTGATATAACCAGTTATTGGAAAGATTTAGTGAATGAAGTCCTTTAAGAGTTCCTAGGAGTTCTGGAATTTCTCCTTCAAATTTATTGCTTGAGAAATCAATGGCTGTGAACACACCTTGGATTTTATCATACTCCAAATTGATGCCTTTGTTTGTCCATGTTGTGCGAAAGGAGTATCATCAATCCCATCTTTGATAATAATATCTAGCTCCATGTATATCAACTGATTTGCACCGACAACTTTCATGGCCTTCCAATGTAGGAAATAGTCAGCGGGCAAATTTCCAGAGAAACTATTTTGAGAAAGATCAATGATATGCAACTCAAAGAATGTATAATTGGTTTGAGGACTCGTTATTGCACCATGGAATGCATTAGAACGGAGAACGAGAACCTTCAACCGAGAAAGATTTCCCAACCAAAAGGGAAAGGTGTCATTGATTTGATTGTTACCAACATGAAGGTACTCTAGCATAGTACAGTTAGCCATGGATCTTGGTAGCTCACCTTGCAATTGGTTTTCACTTAAGTCAATCATCTTTAAGCCTTCCTTTGACCATGTTTTTGGGATGGTGCCATGGAAGTTGTTGCTTTAGTTGAAGTCTGAAAATGTAGAACTGAAGTTTCCTAAACATGGAGGAAGCATGCCACTCAATTTGTTATAGGACAAATCAAGTACTTCAAGTGAACTCAAATTGCAAATCAATGGTGACATTTCTCTTATGAAGTTCCTTTGGACTCGATAAATCTCGGTAGATGGTGGTGGAATTGGGAGTGATCCTTGCAGGGTGTTATTGCCAAGATCTAAACTTGATAGTTTAGACCATGGGAGAACCATTGGTGATTGTTCAAAGCCTACTAGAAAATTGTCAGAAAGGTTTATGAACTCAAGAGATTCTATACTTACATTATAAAACCATTTGGGTATTAGGCCTTGAAGATTGTTGTGTGAGAGATTAAGAGCAATCAATTTGTTTTGGTTGCGTAAGAAATCTGGGAATTTTTGCAAGTTGCAAGAACCCAAATATAGAATCTCAAACTGTGAAAGAGTATCATTTGAATTGGCCTTGGTTAGCAATGTCAAATTGTTGGATGAAAGGTCCAACAAAGTTAAACTTTTGAAATTAAGAAACATGTCAAAATCCTGCATCCCACTCAAGTTATTTTCATACAAGGAAAGAAACACAATGCTCTTAAGTTCAGAGAATGAGCTTGGGATGGTACCTTCCAAGTAATTTCTTCCTAATTCAAGAACCTCAATACTCTTGAGTTTCAGAATGAGAATGATACCTTCAAGTTATTTTCAAAAGGAGATGAGTTAGTTGGGTCAGTTACTTGGCAAGGAAGAAGGATGTGACCGCAAGATTGTTCAATGACAAATCTAGATAAATGAGTTGATGAGGTTATGAGGAGAAGTGATAATGTCGAGGAAATTGCAATTGACCTGAAGTTTACATCGCATCCAAGGTTTAGCAGATGCAGATCTAATAGTTCTTCTAGGCTTGTGAAGTTTTGGACAAAACTTCTCAGATCACTTCCAATATAAAACCACCATTCATAGACAGATCAAGGGAAGACAACTTGGAGAGATGTGAAACTCCTGAAGGGATTTGTCCAAAAAACATGGAGTTGGAGAGGTTCAGATGGGTTAGCCTTGAAAGATTGCCGACTCCAAATGGGATTTGAGAGTAGTTAAAGTCATTGTAGGCAAGGCTAAGACTTTGAAGGTGAACAAGGCGAAAAAGGCTACTGCTGGAGTTGATAGGACTGTAGAGACAGCTGTTACTAAGGTCGAGGCCAATTACATGACCTGTAGCCTCATTGCACTCCACCCCATCCCATGTGCAGCAATCACTTTTGTCTCCTTCTATTGTCCACGACGCGACCTTTTCACAATCAGGATGAGGATAATAGGCATCTTCATTGATGATAAAGCTTTCCTTGAATTGCAACAAGGCAGAGCTTTCATCATGATGGCACAAGGGTTGCACAAAAGGAGAAGAAAGAGAGAATATAAGATTCAACTGTGAAAGTAAGAACAGCAAGTGCATGAAAATGAAGGGAGAAAGCGATAAGAAACCCCCCATTATGTCGGATTTAGTGTTTTAATAGATATGCTTGGAGGCTGGAGGTGAAGGTAGGAGAGAGCTTCAATTTATAGGCTGCAACAAATTGTGTTGTGCACTTAATAATATGAAAGCTCGGGAGTACTCGCAAGCTAAATTCCATTAGTCCTATGAAGAGCTTTAACATTTTGAGAAATGCTAAGCAGTTTTAGTGTCTATTTATTAATATTTTGTCCATATACGTAACATATTCACATTTACCTTCTAAAAAAATAATAAAAATAAAAAGCATAGGAACAAAAATAAAATACTAAAAAATGGACAATATATTAAAAATACTGAAAAACATTTCAATTATATATATATAGGCTGTCACATAATGTCTTATGCATGCACTTAATATGAAAACAGCTAAAGCACGTTTTTTTTTCCCTCTCTCTCTCTCTCTCTACTTTTGAAAGCAATATAAGACAAATAGATACTAAATTAGGCACTCAATACAGTTGAAAATTGTCCACAAGAGGTAGCTCAATGTTTTTTGTATCACAAGATCGAATTTATTGTGTAGACATGTCAAAAAAAAAAAAATACAGTTGAAAATTTTTGTTTTATTTTGTATTCCCAAAAAAAAAAAAAAAAAAAAAAAACAGTGAAGATGCGTTTAATTTTTAAAATCAAATATAATAAAGAATCTTGCGTATAACGCGAGTTATATGCTAGGGTATATATGTATAAATAGATACATAGATACTTCTTCATTTTTGTAGAGATAATCAAAAAGAATTTTACTTCCAAAATGCTTCTTCTTCATTTTTAGATTTATCTTTGTGTATCTATGTATAAATATTTCACGACTGTAAATTGATTATTTTTATGTTTATTTATCTATAAAGTTTCTATGTATTGAAATATAATAGGTATCATACTAGTAAGATTTGATGTTTTAATTCATTTGAATATTTTATTGGATTTTTTTTTTTTTTTTGGTTTTTGCGATTTACTCGAATTTTCTAGCATTTTTTTAGGAAAAAGATCATCTCCATTTGCTCCATTTAGTGCATTTTGAAGGGTATCTTTGTCTAAAAGTTTTAATGATGGTAGTGCATTAAATGCATTACTCTTCAAAATACATTAAATGGAGGAAATTGAGAGATTTTGAAATGGAGAGTATCCTTATCCCAATTTTTAAGAATGTTGAAAGAAATTTCTTTGATTGCATTAAATATTAATGAATGAAACATGTGTTTTATTTTGTATTAAAAAGAATAGAGAAGATTTTGTTTCGAGACAATGAATATTCACAATATTCCTTCACAAAAAAATAAATAAATAATAGAGAAGATTTTATTTATTTTATTTTCTATTTTTTGAAATGATTATAACTTTATGGCTTTTAATTTTTTTTTTTTTACATCAACAATATTAGAGTTTCCTACTAATTTTCTATTAATATTTTGATAATCAGAATTCAAGTTTCATTCTTGCTATTTTTTTTTTTTTTTTAATACTTTTCGTTAAGTACATGTTTGGTGCATTTAAAAAAATATATATACATGCTTAGTAATGTACTAGTGTATAACTTTTAGTATGCATTTTCATGTCAAGTGTCTATAAACATTTAACTTACAAAGCTCTCTAGGGTTTCTTAGCTTGATATCGCCACCACTCCTAGAACAGAATCGCAAGGGAGGAGGGATGGCGTCCCCAAGTCTCTTTCGCACCGGGCTCTAGTAGTTTATTTGATGTCCCTAGACCCGGTGCCCCTTGACCCGGTGCCCCCTGTCCCTTTTCCTCTTCCCTCGCCTCCTCCATCTCGGTTTTTATTTTAGTGTTTTACTATATTACGTTTCTGTGTTTTTTGGGTTTTTTTAGCAGTTTCTGCCGATCTTCTTTATGTCAGTTTCACTGCACTCCGTCCATTGCTGGGCTTTTTTCGCGTCCTCACCGCAACGATCTTCTCTTTGTATGGGGTCAATGTACACACGATCAGTTTCTTTCCCTGTATTTCTTTTTGCTTGTATTCAGTTCTTCTGCTTTTCTTTTCCCTATATTTCGTTTGTTATTTGCTTGCAATAATGCTCTGGCCTTGATGGTTCGATTGGATCCCCTTTGATCTTGACCTGCATGTTGTGGATGCGTATGTTACCTTGCCTTTCGGGTCGAGGATGAAAAATGGTCTAAACTTTTGTGTCGTGGATGAATGTATATCTTAGCTTAATTGTCGAGGAGGATGAGTAGAGGCATAAGAGGGTTTACCTATTAGGGTCATGGAATAAACACTTCCTGGCTTCTACTTGGTTCAGTAATCTTTGAACCTGCAAAGCAGATTTGAATGTTTATCCTGCTGTTTTAGTCATGGGGTAACGGATGTATTTTCAAATTTAGTTGATTGGTTGGCCTTTATTGCCTAGTTTGTATAAGGTTCTGCATGTGACTTTGTAGCTTAGTCTACGATTACTGGAGGACTTGCCCTGTAATTGTAAGAGCTTTCGCTCTTGAGTTATATGAAATGAGAGTGAGTTTTTTTTTTAAAAAAAAAAAGTAGTATGCATTTTCATTAAAAGATGTGTGATAGATTTTTTTTCACACTTATTTTAACTTATAACGAAAAGTAAGATGAAATGCGTTTAAGTTTTGAAATTAAATTATAATAAAGAATCTCACGCATAGCGCAAGTTATGTGCTAGTAAATTCTAATTACCAAAAACTCACACAGCCACTTGAATTAATTTTTTTGATTTGATTATTTCATGAGCTCTTGAATTTTCATATTTGAGGAGTATAACTAATTATTTGCCTTGGCCCTAGTATATAGGTTAGATCAATATAACTGATTAGTATTTAAATAAAGAAAAAGGTCCCCATTTCAAATTGTTGCTGGCTTCTAAATTTATTGAGTTGGCCCTAACAGGGATTGAAATAATCAACAATTACAGTATTACGAGCTTATAACCCGCACAATGCGTGGGTTTTTAAGGTTATATTATAATCGTATTTTTTATTAGTATTATGAAATTTACTTTTTATAATTGTAAGAAGCAAACTTGAATTTTGCTTAATCAAAACATTAATATAAAATTAGAAATAATTTCTAATATTGTTGGTGTAATACTTATTAGATTTAAATATAAATAAAACTCAAAATTATGAACATTAGAAAAAGTACTTTGGTTGTAGAAAAAGTACGCGCGAGATTCTTTGTAATAGTTTAATTTCAAGATTTAAACACATTTCTTTCGAGCTTTTCTTTATATGTTGTACCAAAAAAAATATCACGCATTTTTAAATAAAAAATTCATACTAAAAGTTATACACTAATATAGTACTCAACATATAAATTCGGTAAATCATACAAATAAATAAAAAATCTCATTGGCGAATAGGCCTTGAAAAAATATCAAATAAGAAGCAAGTTATATTGAACAATTAACGATTTTATAAACTAATAGGCACTAAGCAAAAATAAGCCACAAGACAACCGTTGTAATTTTACACTTTGATTTGGACATTGAATGTATAATTGTTCGGAGAATGCTAATCATATATATATTATTTTTGCTAATGAAATAAAAAATAAATACCTAATCATTATGTTGAGTAAAAATCTAATAATCTATACAATTAATCATTAATATACAATTATATATTTAAAAGAAATAATGCAATGAAATTATTTTTTATTTTATTTCTACATCCTATCATTTAGTTCATCTAATTCAACTATAACATATAATGTTATGTTATATATATATATTAAAGTGATTAAACACAATAATACATAATAATTTAATTTGTATTATTTGTTTTCTTATTTGATTTTGACATTAATAATACTTAATTTATTGCATATTTATATATGAAAAACTCTTCAAATATAATTAAATATCATTAATTACGCTAATTTAATGGCCGATTTTTTAAGTAAAAACCGGTACCGAGTTTTTAAGAAAAAATCGGTTATATATATATGACGTCTTTTTCGTTTTTTAGAATCCTAAATGTATTAATATAAACTTTCAATCCCAAAGTGGACAGTAATTATATATCTCTTTTATTTCCCAAGTTAAGTGGATTTTTCTTTTGGATTTATTGTGAGTATCTGGATATCCAAAATTCCACACGCTTTATTGATTATATGACTTGCAAAAGAAAAAGAAAATGACATCATGTCATGTGGTCCTATATATATGCATGTGTGGAAATTAAGATGCAATTTGCATGAACAAGACTTGAAGGGAGGAGTCTTGGTATTGAGATAAGTTATGTTGGTCTATGTTTTTTGGATTTATTCTTAGTTTCTAAAGAAAAACTTAGCCACGTGATAAACTTAGGATTATTACTTGGAAATTGTCACAGCCCCCATCGTGGAATTTAAGATTAACTTCCAAACCTTAAGCTTTCACATATTTATAGCAAATCTCACGTCTCCTTTATTTTCTTAAATTTATTTTTGGTCAGTTAAGAAATTGCTGAGGATCCTTCATGGCCCCTACGCAGAGTAGAGACGAAGACTACTTGACATCTTTGTGGGATTGTCCGGTTGAGAAGGCAAATCATAAAAAGAAAAAAAATTATTAAATTGACTAAACGTATTAATACATAATAATTTAATTTATATTATTTGTTTCTTATTTAATTTAAAATTAATAATACTTAATTTATTGAATAATTTATATATAAAAACTATTGAAATACAATTAATGCAATTAATAATAATTAATGAATTAATTTTTAAGAAAAACTTAAAATTATGTGTTAAAAAAATGTTTAGCTTTTAAAAAAAAATTGTGAAGGCAAAATCACTTAAAACGAATTAGCTTTTAAAAAAATTTAGTGAAAAAATTAAAATTTAAACATATCATTTTTATTATAAGTTAAAAGATGTATAAAATATATCTCACCTCTTTAAATAAAATAAAAATTAAATCTTTGTTCCTATAATTATATATGATTTAAAATGAATAGTATAAAGAGAAAAAAAATTAGCAAGGAGAATACATGGATTATAATATAGTTAACGCAAATTAATGACATGGGGATTATATTGAAATATAATTAATGCATTTAATAGCGCTAATTAATGACCTTTTTTGAAGAAAAAACCGGTTATATATATATGATGTCTTTTAAAAAAAAAAAATCCTAAATGTATTAATATAAACTTTCAATCCCAAAGTGGACGACAATTATATATCTTTTTTATTTCCCAAATTCAGTGGATTTTTCTTTCGGATTTATTGTGAGTACGTGGATATCCAGAAATCCACATGCTTCACTGATTATATGACTTGCAAAAGACAAAAAAATTAAAAAATTAAAAAAAATTAAAAAAAAAAATTGACATCATGTCATGGGGTCCTATATATACGTGTGTGTAGAAATTAAGAAACAATTTGCATGAAGAGGACTTGAAGGGAGGAGTCTTGATATTGAGATATGTTATGTTGGTCTATGTTTTTTAAATTTATTCTTAGTTCCTCAAGAAAAACTTAGCCACATGATAAACTTATGATTATTACTTGGAAATTGTCACGGCTCCTCACATGGAATTTAAGATTAACTTCCAAACCTTAAGCTTTCACGGATTTATAGCAAATCTCATGTCTCTTATTTTCTTGATTTATTTTTGTCAATTAAAAATTGCTGAGGATCTACATGGCCCCTACACTCAAGTAGAGACGATTACTTGACATATTTTGTGGGATTGTCCTGTTGCAGAGGAAAATTATAAAAAGAAAAAAAATTATTAAATTGATTAAATATATTAATACATAATAATTTGATTTATATTATTTGTTTCCTTATTTTATTTAAAAATTAATAATACTTAATTTATTGAAATACAATTAACGCAATTAATAACGTTAATTAATGACCAGTTTTTTAAGACCTTAATTTATTGAATAATTTATATATAAAAAACTCTTAAAATATAATTAATGCAATTAATAACATTAATTAATGACCGATTTTTTAAGAGAAACCAGTTAAAAATTTATGTCTTAAAAAACCGGTTTAGTTTTTTTAAAAAAAAAATTGTGAAGGCAAAATCGCTTAAAAATGGGAATGACATTTTGGATTTATAGTTCATTGTTCAATTTGTTTGTAATAGTAAAAATAGGGCGAAAACAAAGATGAAAAAATTAAAATTTAGACACATCATTTTTTCATTATAAGTTAAAAAGATGTATAAAATATATACCTCTTTTGTTTTTAAAAAATAATAAATCTTTATTCTATTAGTATATAAATTTAAAATAATAGTATAAAGAGTAAAATTAGCAGAATACATAAATTATAATATAGTAATTTGATTGATTGTGTCATGTTGATATCCATAATTCTACACGCTTTATTGGTTTTTTTCTCTAGGTTTTTGCTTTACATCATTTCATAGTCCTTTGTGTGTGTAGAATTAAGAAGCAATTCCTCCCCATGAAGAGGACTTTTAGCAGGAGTCTCTGATATTTACTTGATGCTCTATGTTTTGGTGTCTTTCTTTTTCTTTTCGAGCCTCCTCCTGTGGAATTTAAGATTAACTTTCCAAATTTAAGTTTTTGGATTTATTTGTGCACTGTTTGGTCTTCCTCATTTATTTTCTTGGATTTATTTTTGAGGCAAGTCTTCTCTCCGATGATCTCATGGCACCTTCACGTAGAGATGAATGATCTGATTTGTTGATCATCTTTTTTTATGTTTTATTTGGTTTTATATAAAAATTGTTTATTTTTTTTAAATTGACTCTTTTAGTATTTTCCTGATTGCTTTTTTTTTATTTGTTTTGTGTGTTTTGTTATTTTATAAATTAATAATACTTAATTTTAAATAATTTATATATAGCACTTAAAATACAAGCTTTAACGCATAATGTAATGGGTCTACTTAATGACCGTTTTATTTCCTATATTTTATTGAATAATTTGCTTGTAATAAAAATTCTTGTCTCGATTAACCCAATTAATATGTTATGTTAATGGTCCAGATCTTTAGGTTAAAACTTTATAAATAAATTGGGAAGTTCATTGTTTTTCATTATTATGACATATTAAGTAAATGAATACAAAAAATACATAGATTATAATATAGTTAACGTAATTAATAATACAAATTAATGACATGTAGATTATATTGAAAATATAATTAATGCAATTAATGACGCTTAATTAAAGACCCATTTTTAAGAAAAAACCAGATATATATATGACGCCTTTTTTGTTTTTTTAGAATCCTAAATGTCAAATAAAAAGCATTTTATATCGAACAATTAACGATTTTATAAACTATGAACACTAAGCAAAAATAAGCCTCAAGATGACTGTTGTAATTTTACACTTTGTTTTAGACATTGAATATATAATTGTTCTTAGAATGCTAATCATATATATATTATAAAAATTATTTTTGCTAATGAAATAAAAAATAAATACATAATCATTATGTTGAGTAAAAATCTGACAATCTATACAATTAATCATTAACATACAATTATATATTTTAAAAAATAAAAAATAATGCTACGAAATTTTTGATTAATAATTGTTATGCCTAATAAAAACAGGTTTTTTTTTATTTTTTTGATTAATAATGCAATGAATTTTTTTTTTTCTATTTTATTTCTACATCCTATCATTTAATTCATTCACTTCAACTATAACATATAATTTTTTTTATTTTTTTTTTGACATGTCCACACAAGGTAGGGAATATTATGTTATATACATATTAAAGTGATTAAACATAATAATACATAATAATTTGATTTGTATTATTTGTTTCTTTATTTGATATTGACATTAATAATACTTAATTTATTACATATTTATATATAGAAAATTCTTCAAATATAATTAAATGTCATTAATTACGCTAATTTAATTACCGATTTTTTAAGTAAAAACCTTTATTATTGATATGAGAATTATTAAAACGAAGAGTAACGTCAAGGTGTACGTATTTCCGTCATCCAGCCTCTTCAACACTTCACCTTAGAATGAAGTGTTGGAGAGGATGAGGGAGACATGTCAAGGTGTCACTCTCTCTTGTTCCAAGTCCTGTGAAGAATTGTCATGATGTGTTTATCTTTCTTCTTCCAAGTCTTCCCTTGGGTAAATTACACGGAATATTAGATATTGATCGGTCTTGAATTATTGGTTGTCAGACAACATGTACATATATATAGATGATGATTTCTTCAGAAAATGATTGGTGGCTGGCAGGTATCCTCAAAAGCAAATATCTATAAAGATTGATTTTTGGTTGGTTGTGGGTGGACTCCTTGCAATGACTGCCAATTGGATCTTCAACCTCCCAAATATGATTAGTCGGATTTGCCGTAGGCGGCGCGTCTGCATGGTTCAGTCTTGACTATTCAGAAGCGAAGGAATACCAATTATCAAGAGGCTTAATGACAAGTTCGACCTCTACCATTTTCTTCCATCTTCAACGCACATGTTGTTATCCATGTCAGCATGAACGTCCACTACAAGAAAATTGGTCTTTAACAACCATATTTTTAGCGACGACCCATACATGGTCGCTATTGCTCACTAATCAGCGACGACAAGAAAATGTCGTCTAATTTCATTAAAAAAGGACAATAACGCGACTAGATGTAAATCGCTGATTTATAACTATTGTGATGAGATTCAAATCATTTGCGACGACATTGTCGTCGCTAATAAGCATTTTAAATTGGCGACAATGTTGTCGTTGCTAATGAATCAAAAGAAAAAATTCGAAATCTTATTAGTGACGACATTGTCGTCGCTAATTTAAAATATTTATTAGCAACGACAATGTCGTCGCAAATGAATTAAAGGAAAAATATTAAAATCTTTAGTAGCGACAACAATGTCGTAAGCTAATTTAAAATATTTATTAACAATGACAACAATATCAAAGAAAAACATTAAAATCTTTAGTAGCAACAACAAATGTAAATGTTAAAGGAAAAAGTATTGATTACAATTAATTAATTGATTTATTATTAGTTGGTTAACAAGGATTAAAAGTATTGAAAACCTCCGATAAAAGTAAAACTAGCAGCAAATAATCTTTTCTCACAAAGAGAAAGACAAAAAATTAACTTTATGTTGATCTGGACATAAAGAATTATGTAATATAAATATTATCTTCTGAACTATCATTTTGCTGTACACATGTATGTAGTAGAGAGAGAGAGAGTGAGTTGAGCAAATCGATGATTGAAGCCTTTTGTTTTGGATGATGGTGTTGAGGTCAGTGTAGCCAGTCTTATGGTCCCACATCGGACAAGTAAGAAAAAAAATCTTTTCTTCATATAGTCACAACCAATAAGTGATCATTGCCGAGCTTCGGTAGTGCGAGCTTCTAACCCAACATGGGGGATTTAAAGCTGGTTTTGGAGAATAAGGTTCGGCTAGAGGGCCTTGTTGTGAAGCTTGAGGTCGATGGAAAGGGTGCCCATATCCGGACTCTGGTGGTGGTTTTGCGCCACAAGCTGACCATGACAACTTTTACTAGAGCTGTTGTGGTTTGTACTGTGGCTATCTCCACCCGATGGGTTGTACCCCATAGGCCCACTAATGTTGGCCCGGTTCCATTCGCCTTCCACCTTTTTGTTTTTGATTTCTTTTAAATGTTTGTCATTAGCGATGACATTTGTTGTCGTTGATGTGTATCATTATCATTTACATTAGCTTTAAAAGATTTACAAATAAATTTTAATAGTTATTTGACGTACATATGTCTAATAAGTATCAACAGCGACGACATAAAGGGTCTGCGTTATTTAGTCTTTAGCGACGGATTAATTGCAACCACGAGGAGCGGCAGTCATAGTCGCTGATGTTAATTAGTTACGACTTATGGGCCTTTTAGCGACGACTTTGAGTCGTCGCTAAAACCGCTTTTTCTTATAGTGGTCCTTTTTCCACACCAAGGCCCAGAAGCATTTTTGAATCTTCTACTTGCCAACAACCATCCATCCTTTGGATACCTATAAATATTGACCAAATATCACCCACGAAAGATATGGGATATCCAATTTACGAAGAAAAGGAAATAAATCAATGAATGGAACGGGTCCCTTCTCTCCTTGCCACTACTACACAAACTGCAAGTGAAGGTCTTTTGTAGTCTTGTAAGGATATAAGCATTATTGCAGAAGTTTGTAGACCCAAGAACTCAGCCAAGATCTGAATGATGATCACTAGAATTTCAACGTGTGTGATTCATATAGTTCATAAGGATTCTTAGAATATATGAAAAATATATACAATTTTTCGTATATTTTATAATTAGGTTGTTATTGAAACATTATCTATTTATGGGTGAATTGTAATCAAATATTGGGATTATAATTAAATCAATGGGAGTTGATTACTATACTTATACATTACCTTATAAATAGGAACCATTGTATTATAGACAAATCAATTTAATAACTAATAAGCACAATGTAGTCCTTAGGAGTGGTGGATGTAAATGTTTAACACCAAACCACACATAAATTCTTTATGTTATTTTTTAACGCCCATCAAACTTTAAGTTATTAGACATGCTTTGGTGTATACATATAACTATATAAGTGTATACTCTAGTACTAGAGACGGATTTGGGGGGGGGGGGTCCCCCCCAAATCTGCAAAAAAAAAAAATTATATTTGATCCCCCCATGAAAGAAGAACAAGGGCTGGTCCCCCCCCCCACCCCCACCCAAGCCCTTGTTCTGTGTCTGTACTTGTCTAGTACGGTGTGGGTGGTAAGGACTCTCTTCTTTCAATGCACGCGTGGCATGGGCTGTACGCGCTTTCAGACCAGTGAATTAGTGACCCATCACTAACAACACATCACCACCCGATTAATGATGTTTTTGGCCTTTAACAAGTCACTAATTCCAAGTCATTAAACTTTCCTATTTTTGTAGCGTTGATATTACGTGCTTTGGGGACATCAAAGATGCTTTACAAATCAGATGGTGAATTCCATGAACAACAGGTTACTCGAAGCCCGGCTATTTGTTTCACAGAACAAAGTTGATGCCTACCACCCACTTCAATGAGGGCGTATGAATGATTTTTTCTTAGAGATGATTTTTTTCTATGGATTTTTTTTAAATAATAATAATAATAATTGCAGATCACCACAAGATATAAAATAAATAAATAAATCACTTTAATGGGAAGTTTGAGTGAAGGTAATCTTTTAAAATTGCTGGGAATTCTAAAAAGTTTGCACTTAAGCTGAGGGAATCATTTTTGCTTCAAAGGTGAGAATTCACATTCCTAGGGCTTGAAAATGACAAAAAAGCTAGGAAAGTGCTTTAGCTTGCTAGTGACTTGAAATGCGGTGCACTGATTGTGAGATAAATGGTTCAAAAAATTTTATTTAGAGCACATTAATATAAATAGTTGAATACCATTTTAGTCCAAATCCTAAATTAATGGGCTATGTTCCACATAAGTATATTAACTCCCTTATACATATATATTCTCAATGTGGGACTCAACACTCACAAATGCACTAACAACATGCACCAGTCACGAAAGTCATCTGTGTGTGTAAAGGCATGTGATGCAAGCAAACAACAATAGAATCATAACTCTTCTTAAACAAAGATTCTATCAAGAAATCAAGACAAAATGGATAGAAAATCACTCATATAGTGTTTCATATTGATAGATTAATTAAAATACATAAAATCTCCTCTTACATATTAGGTATGCTATATTTATAACAATAAGCAAACTTGGAGCAAAAGAAACAACACGTGATGGTAGGAAAGACGCATACTTGTTTCATCAAGGTCCATTTTCTACATGAATGCCCAGAAGCATTTTTTAATCTTCTTGCCAATAACTATTAATCCATCCCCCCGTAACTATTAATCCATCATTTCCACACTTGACCTATTCACTAATTGATCCATCCAACTAATTTTCTTTCGGAATAATATTTTCGAATGGACACTAGCTATAGTTTTATCAATTAATGACAAGCAGAGTATGCAAATTGCAATTAGTTGGTTCCCATTAAGATTTTTCAACACAAGTCATGACCAAATCCACCAACACAAACCTCCATTAAAATCAAACATATGTAAAATAAAATGAAGTTCAGTGCATGGACCAGAGCATCTCCATAAAGACCATTGTGTTTTGTTTTCTTCTCAATCAAAATGAACAGTTTAAGGGATGAGAGAGACATGAGTTGTGTATGGGGTGTTTCACACGCAAATATAACTCCTCGTTGTCAAAGTCAAGCTGTCACTCTCTCCCGTTTGCGCGTGTCATTTGGTTAACTTTGTTTTCCAAGTCTTCTCTTCGTAACCTACACGGATAGAAAATTAGACATTTGTCACAATTTTATTGATTATGCTTATTAAATCTTCCCATTAAGATTTTATTTGTTTCACTAAACAAAGCTATGCCTACCAACCATTTCAATGGGGCGTTTGAATGATTTTTTTTTAAAGCCCCTATGGTCAAGTCTTCCTGCAAAAATGGTGTTTTACAGCACCCAATCAACAGAATACACATCATCAATTCAAGAAAATTGCAAAAAATCAAAATGAGACCAATAACAGCAAATCAAAGTGAAAAAAATACCGAAAAGACCCTAAACCCAGCAACCCAACAGACCAGAGACCCACGTCGGTAGACCCTAAACCCAGCAGACCAAAGACCCATGTTGGTAGTGGGTCTGGACCCATACTAGCAGTGGGTCTGATTAGCCGGCGTGGGTTTTCTAATGCCTCAAAACTTGTTTTTTGAATCAAATCTAAAAACTAAAAGTGAAAAGTTAACCCTTGGAGATTTTATTACCTAAAGGCCGGAAACTAGAGTCAAGAGAGACCTAGCACTCGTGATCACGACTACATCGTGGGTCACGCCAGGTCAGAGAGGAGAGGGATGTCACCATGGGTCTTCTTTCTTCTTCCTTCTCTAGACCATGGCTCTTCTCTTTCTTCTTACGTTTTCTTCTTTCTTTCTTCATCCTATGCTACTAGGATAATTTTATACAATTTTGCTTATGTGGCAGTGTATGATTGGGGGCTGCAAAGACTGCCAATATTCTTAAAATAGACCATTAATTAATAAAATAGACAATCATCTACTTGGATGGTTGTGGCTGGGTGGACTCCTTGCAAAGACTACCAACTGGGTCTTCAACCTCCCAAATACGATTAGTCGGATTTGCCGTAGGCGACGCTTCTGCATGGTTCAGTCTTGACAAGTTCCTCCTCTACCATTTTCTTCTATCTTCAACGTACATGTTATTATCCATGTCAGCATGAAGTAGGGGCGGATTTAAAGGCGCCAAAATGGATTCCTAGATCCGGCATGAAGGTCCGGCCCATTATAAGCATTTTTTAATCTTTCTCTACTTGCCAACAACTATCTATCATTTGGAAAGCTATTATTGACCAAATATCACCAAGGAAAGAAATGGGATACCCAATTTACGAAGAACAGGAAATAAATCAATTAATTGAACGGATCCCTTCTCTCCTTGCCACTACCATACAAACTTGCAACAATTGTTGGGACCCAAAATTTCCATGTTTGACCTTGTAGATGCAAACTATTAACCTCCTCAATCAATTTTCGAGGGTTTGGAGATGGTGTATCCTTACGATCTACACCTTCTAATATTTTTTTTAAAAAAAAGGATCATTACAAACAGTCACAACATATACCTTCACATGAGATTTACTATTTATTCTTACATTTTGCAAAACTAAGTGGTAAATGAAATGGAGTAAAGTTTTTTTTTTTTTTAATATTTATATAATCCATGATCAATTAGTTAAATCAAGGATGTTTGGTCTCCAAGAGGTAATCGACTGTGACCACACCTAATGAAGTGGAGGTTACTAGTTCGAATCCCCTTCCCTCCTCTTGTGCGGACATGTCAAAAAAAAAAAAAGGGTTAAATGCCTTTTCAATACCTATGTTTTGAGGCAAAATCAAATAGCTACCTTAATTTTCAAAAATATTACAAATGGTACTTGTAGTTATCAAATAAATCCATTTGGTACTTCTGTCAAGATTCCGTTAGTTTTTTTAACGGAATGCCATATCACCCTTACACATGGTATGGTACATGTGATTTCAAGACGCCATGTGGCATGGTACCAGGGTTTTTAGTTGCCACGTTAGATTAAATAATATTAAATTATGTAAAAAAAAAACAGAAAGGAAAATTAAAAGCACCTCAAAAAAACCTGCGTATTTTCTCTCCATTTTCCTCTCCCCCAACCCCCTAGGTTTTTGCAGACCCAAATACCATCTTTGCCATCCTTCCCTCAACACCGTCGCTGTCTCTCTCAATGCTGTCGCCGTCTACTCCTCAACGTGCCGCGGCTGTTGGTCATCCTTAGCCGCTAGTCTTCCTCAAATAAGACCGGTCTTACCAATAGTTTGAATAAAAGGGCTTTGGATGT
The DNA here is from genome assembly GCA_013348765.1 of Carpinus viminea. NCBI lineage: Eukaryota > Viridiplantae > Streptophyta > Magnoliopsida > Fagales > Betulaceae > Carpinus > Carpinus viminea. The sequence goes on along the minus strand of CP054673.1, from coordinate 39,783,890 downwards.
TGGTTATGGATTTTCAAATAATATTAATGCTAGAGTGACTCATTCAAAGGCATGGTATAAACCAGAAAAGTGGATGCTCCCTAACCAAGCTAAAGATACATTGACACAATTGAATCTTGTGATTGTAAGTCAACCTTTAATCCAGTCCTATGTCCAACAGTGGCAAGATGGCGACGGCATGTTAAGGAGTTAATGGCGATGGCGTTGGGAGGGACGGCGACGACATTGAGAGGGACAGTGACAACGACAGTGATAAGTGCTTAAATATTCATATTTAAGCCCCTTAATTTATATTTGTTACGCCTTTAGTTTATGTTATTTTGTCTATTTTATTTCCTTTTTGTGTTTTCTGTGTTTTTTGTAGGTCATGGAAGAAAATGAAGCGTTTCTAGAAATGTTCCAAGCTTAAAGGGCAAATTGGGAAGATCTAGAAGATGTGGAAAGGATTAAATCGGAATTTATCAAATTGAAGTCAAAATCGGATTAAATTTGGATCCTGAACATGTCTCGGTATTTTGGCCATAACTTTCAGCTCAAATATCGGATTGAGGTGATTCCAACGGCATTGGAAAGATAACTCAAAATTCTACAAATCATTGTGAAATACCATTTTCCTAATTTGGACCGCCGCAATGCTAAAATCGCCCCGCAAGATAGGAGCCCAATTCTGGACGAATCCTTCTCCGATTTGTAATAGGATTGTCTCCTAATTTGTCTAGGAGATGAAATTCCGAATCTCTTAGGTTTACTAGTGTTTCTAGGACTCTCTTAAAGCCTATAAATAGACCTCTAAGCCTCACAATTATAGACACAATTCAGAGAGGCGATTTTGGGAGAAGAATTGGCGACTTTCAAGGAGCAATTTTCGGGTTTATTCTTTTCCTTTATTTATTTTATGAAGATGATTAGCATCAATTTCATGTGTAACTAAACCTTTTAGTAGGGCTAGATTGAAGCCACGATCATGTTTATATTTTAATTCAATATTGGCACCTTTGCGATAATTGCATGATAGTATTTAACTTGATTAATACTGTTTTCATGAATTCCTCATGTGTGTTTTGATCAACATATGCATGTGGTATGGATTTGTTAGTTAGATCAATTTGGATGACCGAGTCTGGGTTTAACATTAGTAACAAAAGCAATCACGGGTTCTTGGGTTAATCAACATGGGAAACCGGAGTATACACCATGCCCTAGGTCTCATGTGGTTGTCGGTTTTCACAGTTCATATGCTTTCTTAAAGAACAACTTAGTATACACCATGCTAAATCCTTTAGGAAATAAAAGAATTAGAGTATACACCATGCCTAATTAGTTGCTTAGAAACCAATAGCTTAAGGAGTATACACCATGCCCTTAGGTTGGCAACCATTAAATATTGATCATGTAATTAAAGCATTGGCATATTGATTTATTGTATAAGCATGATTAGCGGTGGAAATCAAAGCCCTACCTCTTCCTTATTGCTTAATCAAAATTAATTTTATCTCTTTTACTTTATATTGCGAATTTAATTTTAAGCATAATTTACCAATCCTGTGGGATCGATCTTCTTACACTCTTTACTACATTTTTGACCTTGTGCACTTGCAAGTAAAGCTATGATTATTTGCTTATTAATTTGGGTAGATAATTTCACAATGACAAATGAATGGCGTTGAGGGAGGAATGGCAAAGATGGTATTTTGGCCTGCAAAAACCTAGGGGGTTGGAGGAGAGGAGAATGGAGAGAACATATGCAAGTTTTTCTTTTGTTTTTAGGGAGTATGTAGGTTTTTTTAATTTTTTTTACATAATTTAGTATTATTTAATTTGACGTGACACCCAAAAACCTAAGTACCATGCCATGTGTAAGGATAACGTGGCACTCCGTTAAAAAAACTAACTGAATCCTGACAGAAATACCAAATGGGTTTATTTGATAACTAAAGGTACTATTTGTGATATTTTTGAAAACCAAGGTGACTATTTGATTTTGACTCAAAGCACAAGTACTGAAAATACATTTAACCCAATAATAATAATAATAATAATAATAAAATAAAAAAAATTCAAGGATGTCTGGTGGAGTTTTGGATGTGATGCTGGATTATTTTTGTAATAATGCCTTGCTGAAGGGTTAGAGCTCAGAAGCAGAGCCAAATGGGCTCAAATCAATAGCTATATATATATATATATATCAAGCTTTTTTCTGCTTCTTACACAAACTAAAAGAGAACCCCATTTTATCTGTTTTCCGTTCCGTCGATTTTTAAGGAAAGACACATACTCCACTTGTGGCACGCACACACAAATTATAAGATACAGATCTTGTTAGTTTTAATTATTGGCTAAATGTTCGGAAAACAAAATGGATTCAAAGCCCACTTACCGTCCAGACGGCCCGTAGCTTCTAGGTCTAATTTACAATGTATTTGAGTTCTAATTAGACTATGAGTCTTTTAGGTGTTATATTCTAGGTCTTATTTTCAATGTAAATTGAGTTTTAAATAGACTAGGAGTCTTTTATCGATTATATATAGATCTCTCTACAGATCTTATTAGGACAATTCTACATCTAGAATTTGCCGTCGTGTGCCAAGAGAGCCTTTGATATTGAGCGTTTAAGTTCTCTCTCTTGGAGTGTTTAGTTCTAATGTTCATCATTGTTAAATCATTGTTGAAGTGAAGTCAACGGAGTTCGGTGAAAATCACGTGAAGGATTGTGCCTGTCTGGAAAGAACTCTGCGGTAGAAAGGCAAGTGGGTCGCTTGTCTTATACAAGATCGTGTCATAACAAAGGTTTTGTGAGTATGAACATCTTGTAATCCTTTTCTTTTCTTGATTTAGTTGATTTCTGGGTTTGGTTTGCCGGAGAGGTTTTACAATTAGAAGTGCTCTAATTGGTTTCCTCTTCTAACCAAAATATCTGTGTATGCTTCTTTATTGCTTTTGATATTTTGTTTGAATTGTTTATTGCTTCATTGTTTCAATTCCGCATAAATTGTGATAAACAATTGTTTGGAGTCTGCTTAGTGTTTTTCAATTGGTATCGAGCGGGTTCACTCTGTAAGATTAAATTCTTGAGTGAGATCTTTTGACTCCTATTTGCTATGAATACTTCTCAAGGGAATATGATCTTATAAACTCCTACAACAATTTGTTGGAAAAATTTCATATTGTGAGGCGTCAATACGATTGTTGGAAGGATTCTCAAGATTTAGAACATGTGAACAAATCTTTAGTTACTAAATTGTCGAATCACATGCCTTAATTGTTTCTTTAAAATCTGAAAATCTTGTTTTAGGTTCTAAAGTTGATTTGTTAGAGAATAAATTAAAAGAGTGAAACTCGATTGGAAAAAATCTCTAACAATTCCTTGAAAATATGATGCATACTAAGAACTTTAATTGTGATGAATCGAGTTAAGTTGTGATTATAATGCTACATCTCAGGCTAGTTTCATTAATTCTAATGATGAGATTGATGTTCAACAGATGTGTAATGATGTTGAAGTAGTGTTAAAAGGCTACAACAAAGTTTCCAATAAGCTTAAAGCTGTTGTGCATGATAAAGAGTCATTAGCTAATGAATTATGCGAATCACGTGTCTTAATTGACTCTTTGAAATCTGAGAAAGAATCTTTGGCTAATGATTTGTCTAAATCACATATCTTGATTGATTCTTTAAAATCTGAGATTTATGTGCTTGTTCATAATACTAGTGCATCTACTTCACATACTTCTAATCAATCTTTGAATGTTGAGTTTGTGAATGTTAAAGAAGCCAAGGCTAATTTCTCCAAGACTCCTTGATTAAACAAACTCAAGGTAAGTTTGTTCCTACATGCCACCATTGTGGGATTATTGGTCACATTAGACCAAATTGTAGGAAATTCAAAGCTCCTAAGAAAGAAAATCAAGTAGCTACTTTGACTCTCCAAGGTAAGAAAGGTAAGAAAATTCATCTTGAGCATCATGCATTTTACCCTAAGCCTAGAGTCATGCATCCTTCTAGAAAATTACCTTCTCAAAGGTTCATTCCTCGTGTCATCATTGTGGTAAGATTGGGCATATTACCAAATGTTTTCAGTTGAATAATCATGAGTCAAAAGAGACTATTTTCATTCTAGAAATAGTCATGATGAATTATTCAACATGGTGAAGGTGTTATCACCCAGTTAAATGATTTGGCTAAGAGTCACATTTTCCCAAAATGAAGAAAGTTTGGGTTAAGAAGGAAAATACCACTCACCCCTTGAGGGGGTGGTGGTGATCTCACCTTGGATTAGGCGAGTCACCCGCATGCCTAGGATTGATTGTCTTGATTTATTTTGAATATCCTAGAGCATGTTTGTTTTCTATTTTTTTGTTTTGTTTGTTATTTTATTTTCTTTATTTTTATTTGTCTGTGCATTTTATTTTGAAAATTTTCAAAAGACAAAAATATTCTAATTTGTTTATTTCTTCCTTCTTTTGTCGATGCACCTTGAGTGTCCATTATGTGCTCATGCTTCTTTGATGGATTTAATTCCTTATGTCTTAAAATGTTTTCAATATGCATGAGTTGTCATATTATTTCAATGGACAATTTTTTTGGTTACCTAAAGCCTAAGCTTAATTTATGCGTTTTGCTCATGCTTTAAACTATTGTGCACATAAGCATAAATTGAGTATATTCTTAAAATTTGAGTTGTGTGAGGTAACTATATGAGGGTTTTGACTAGTTGTATTTATCAATTTGACCATACGCTAGTTGAACCTAGGGCTTATAAATTCTGCATTTCTCAAAGCACAAAATGTTTAAAGACACCTTCTCATGAAGAAAAATTGTGAAACAAGAAATTAAAATATTATATTCCAAAGGAATTAAATTCACAGTGTCAAGCTTGCTTTGTTTCAAAAGAGGAATGCATTGGATGAGTGGCTAGGCCCTAGTATGATAAGGTTTGACTTTTGATTTGATTTGCTTGTCAAAACCTTTATTGCAGTGATACCTTCTCCTCAACTTATAAATTGTTTTTACTATTCAATGATTGGCTAACACACGACACAAGCATGGGTTGAATTGAATTTTTGGCATTGCTTGGGTTAAACAAAAGTGTTCTTGTTTTCTATATGTCTCATATATATTTTAAATTTTCTTTGAGATAATTTGGAATATTCATTGCTTGAAAACATGAGTTTTGATGCATGCATCTTGTGTGTTTTCTTGACTTTTGAGGGGTAGAAATTTTTTTTTTGAAAAAAAAAAAGGTTCTTGTTGATTGTTGAGTCTTATTTTGAGAGGAGTTTCATTCTTCATGATCTTGTGTTATATCATGCAATTCTTTATCTATGATCATGTATTTTATTTATATTTTTTTTACATTCCACATATGCCGTGATGTTTTGTTGAGTGTTTGAAATTTGAAACCCTTTGTCAATTTGTGACAAAAGGGGAGTTTGTTGGGGAGATGAGTTGTCATATCGGCTATGGACTTTGTTGGATTTTGTTCCCAATTGCCAAAGGGGAGTTTGTTAGTTTTAATTATTGGCTAAATGTTAGGAAAACAAAATGGATTCAAAGCCCACTTATCCGACGCCGTAGCTTCTAGGTCTAATTTACAATGTATTTGAGTTCTAATTAGACTATGAGTCTTTTAGGTGTTATATTCTAGGTCTTATTTTCAATGTAAATTGAGTTTTAAATAGACTAGGAGTCTTTTTATCGATTATATATAGATCTCTCTGATCGTATTAGGGGAATTCTACATCTAGAATTTGCCTTGTGCCAAGAGAGCCTTTGATATTGAGAGTTTAAGTTCTCTTTCTTGGAGTGTTTAGTTTAATGTTCATCATTGTTCGTCGTTGTTGAAGTGAAGTCAACGGAGTTCGGTGAAAGGAAATCACGTAGAAGGATTGTGCCTGTCTCTGGAAAGAGAATCTGCGGTAGAAAGGCAAGTGGGTCATTGTCTTATACAAGATCGTGTCATAGCAAAGGTTTTGTGAGTATGAACATCTTGTAATCCTTTTTCTTTTCTTGATTTAGTTGATTTCTGGGTTTGTTTGCAGGTTTACAATTAGAAGTGCTCTAATTGGTTTCCTCTTCGTAACCAAAATATCGTATGCCTTCTTTATTGCTTTTGATATTTGTTGATAAATTGTTTATTGTTTCATAGTTTAATTCCGCATAAATTGTGATAAACAATTGTTTGGAGTCTGCTTAGTGTTTTTCAGATCTGTTGAATTTTGGGTAGGCCTACTAGGCTGCAATAATGCTATCAAGTACATAAACAATCATGCTCAGAGCAAATGGAAATATACATTTTATTTTGTTCACAAACATTTCATCCAAATAAATTAAATTCTATATATTACATCTTCCGATTCTCCCTTCTTGGAGTTTGATGCCTCTTACCAAAAGTCTTCATATAGTTTATGTGTCAGGAAATAATTTTCCTGACACTGGATAGCCAATGTATACTTTATCTTTATGTCAACAATTAAACGTCAATATGGGTTTTCTGGGCATTTGAAACCGGTTTGGTCGAGGTTAAAAAATGTCAGATAGTAATTTTTTTTTTTTTTAGTACTGTTAATTCTAATATTCAATTCTCCTAAACTCCAAGCGACCCTCTCCTTTCTAACAATTCCATCTTTTAATATATATATTAAAACAAAGAGTTTCGTTGCAGCTACTGCAAAAGGTCGAGTTGACAATTTTTTTCCTACCACTTCTTGTACGATTGTTAAGAGTAAATCTTCCTACAACAGTGTCGATGCAACAACTAAGACAGACTTTACAACTAGTTGAAGGTTTATTTTACGCACTTTTCTGATTTATTTATGAATGATTAATTTCTAATTTGCACGAAATAAAATTGGAACAAAGCCAACAAACAAACAAGGTCATTTAAATTTTAAAATAAGAAAGAAGAAGAAGAAGAAAAAAAAGGCGCGCACAAGCCAACTCCAAACACAAATAGTAAGACATTACAATATATATTGAAAGTTTTATAGGGTTAATTACAACTCAATCAAGCACCATATAATTGTACGCTAGAAACATAAACATCTAAATATAGATGTTTATAAAACATTTTATTTAATGAATTTCAAAATTTAGGACTTCCTCCAATATTGCACCAATTAGCTCTGAGTATATATGTTGTATCTTTCCATAAGTCTTCACAAATCGACCATACTTTCTTGCAATCACAATTTTCCAATAACAACTCTTACCACAAATCTACATTCATATCCTATGACAGTTACTTTCCAACCAAATTCAAATGAAGACTTTGAACTTGATTCTCTTCAAAGGGAGAAGGTGGAATAGGAGTGTACTTGAAATCTCCACATTTCTTTGATTACGGGCTTCCACACAATCTTGAATTAACTCCAAATAAACTATTCTGAAATGTGTCAAATTGATTATCATGTGGTATAGGTCCCGTGAGACAGTTGTTGGAGACATTAAAGTATTCAAGGAAAAAGAGTTATGTGGTGGGTATCTCTCCAAACAACTTATTTTGAGAAAGTTCCATTAATTCCATATTTGTCAAGTTCTCTAAGGATGATGGGATATGACCAATCAAAGCATTATAGTAAAGATTTAGCAAATGAAGTTTTTGAAGACTTCCCACTAGAACTTTTCCTTCAAATCTATTGCTTGAGAAATCAATGACCCTTAACACATCTTGGATTTTCTCATACTCTAAATTTATGCCTTTGTCTGTCATTGTAATTGTGTATTCCGTAATAAACATTTATTCCAAATGATTTATATCCTTAACATATTCAACAGGTGAATCCCACCCATATACAGCAAAATATACCCCCATGTATTCCAAATGATTTATACCAACAACTTTCATGGCATTCCAATGTAGAAAATACTCTATAGCCAAATTTCCAAAGAAATTTTTATAAGAGACATCAACTATATGCAACTCAAGAAATGTATAATTTGTTTGAAGACTCTTTATTATTATTATTATTATTATTATTATTATTATTATTATTTTGTAATCACAAATGCATTAGAAAAGAACCAACAGTACAACCCCTTCAAGGGGGAAAAGAAATAGAGGGTGGTGCAAGACCACTACAAGTAGGGGGAGGAGGGGAAAAAGAGAAAAAAAAAATGGGAATGCAGCCCGAGTAAACTTGGGCCACAGCCCAATACGCCACATGATGGGCGCAAAAGTTTGCACTTCTATTGATTTTTCTTGCCTCCCAAAAGGAGAAGGCAGGAATGATGTCTAAGGAGTCTGCTATGACTCCTGCTATAGTCCAATTGTGGACTGTTGATGGATCCTGCAGGGTAGCAACCACAATCTTGGAGTCTCCTTCAATGATAAATTGTTTAAGCTTCAATGATGTTGCAAGAGAGGTTGCAAGTAGAGCTGCAAGAGCTTCACCGTATGTAGGGTCACATGATAGGCTGATTTGTGAGCATGTTGAGATGATGGTGCCAGAGTGGTCCTTGCAGACTGCTACTTGAGCTGAGTATTGGCCCTTTATGGCTATGTCAAAGTTAATTTTGAAGGCACCTTTGGATGGAGGGGACCAAGATTCAATGAAAGGCTCAGGAGCAATTTTCCAAGCTACTAAGTGAGCTAGAGCAGTCTGCTTGATAGTGTCAGTAAGCTTTAGAATGTTAGGAATGATGCCCTCATGCACTGCTTTGTTTCCGTTGAACCAAAGAAGATCACACAAGACAGCAGTAAAAATTTGAAATAGATGAGCTTCTTTTTTGGGGATACCAAAAGTAAGATGAGGGAGAATGATACCTTTGATCCAGCTTTGGAGGCTAAGAGAGTTCCAGGAGAGGGAATCTAGATGCCAAAAGGAATGTCTCCAGGCAACTCTGGCAAAGATGCATCTAAAAAAGAGGTGGTGAAGGGAACCAACTTCAGCTTTGCAGAAGGGACAAAAAAAGTCTGAAAGGGGAATGTGCAAAATGAGATTAATCCTAGCTTTTGAGGGGACAATGTCCCAAGCAATTTTCCATAAAAAAAAGTTTCAACCTAGCATTCAGATTAAGTTTCCAGATGAGCTTCCAGATATGAGGCTCAAGAGGAGCTGAGCTAGAAGCAATTCTAGGGTTGCTAATAAGCCTATGAGCAAACCTTGTCTAGAAGAGGCCATTTGTGGAAGGGGTCCAGATGAACTCAGAACTGGTTTCAGAGCTTATGGGAATTTTCTGGATTTCTTTAACACTTGAAGCATTAAAGATGGATAGAAGCAAGGAAAATTCCAAGTGCTTTGTGGAGTGATGAGGTCGAAGCTTAGGTTTGTGGGGATGTAAGGTGAGGCGGAGAGGGAATGAAAGTAGGGAGAGTGGGAACCCAAGGCATCCCAAATAGACAAGGAGAGTGTTTATGGATTCTATGACAAGCTCTAGGGAGATGATTGGTGAGAAGAGGATACCTCTCCAAATCCCAAGGGGAAGAATGGGATGGGGGAAAGAAAGGAACCGAGAGATACTTACCTCGCATTTGAGACACCCACATTGAGTCGACTTGTTGTGGAGCTTCCAACCAAGTTTGGAAATGAGGCCAAATTTGCTTCTTTCATTTTTCTCCAAGACCACCGTAAGCCTTTGGGAGGCAAAGAGAAGTCCCATGATTTAAGGTGAGATTTCTGGTTTTGAAGGAGGAAACCCCAACCAGAAATTCTTGAAAGTCAGTCCAATTTGTTGCAAATACTAGAAGGGAGCAAGAAAGAGCTCATGGCATAAGATGGAATTGCAGCAGCCACAAATTTGATGAGACAAGCCTTCCTTGAGAGAGAGTTTTAGCTCTAGCCATCAATCCTTTTTGAACTTGGTCTAAAATGCTTTGGAAAGCTTCTCTTTTAGTGGAACCTAGGAAAATGGGCAGGCCAAGATGAATATAAGCTGAGGGTTTAGGATTATAAGGGAGGGTTTGAAGGATGGAAGCTGAAATTGCAGGGTTGGTGTATTTGCTGAAACTGATGGAAGATTTGTGAGGGTTAATGGTCTGACCAGACCAGTAGCAGTATTTGGCAAGGCATGAATTGATGCTTAGAGCTTCTGATGGTAGCTTGCCCAAAAATGAGGAGATCATCAGCAAAGAGTAAATGATTAATGGCAGGGTTGTGTCTGGCTATCTTGATACCATTGATGTGACCAAGGCTAGCTTCATGGAACATCAATCTTGAGAACACTTCAAAACCCAAGATAAAAAGGAAAGGGGAAAGAGGGTCCCCTTGCCTCAAACCTCTAGCAGGGGAGATCATTCAAATGGGCTTCCATTGATTAAGATGGAAAAATATGGAAAGGAGATGCAGGCTTCAATCCAACCTAGCCAAGTATCATTGAACCCCAGCTTCTTCATTATAGCCATCAGAAACTTCCATTCCATTTGAAGGCTTTTTCCATGTCCATTTTTAAAAACATAAAGCCTTTCTTTCCTTTCTTATTCTTGAAAGTATGTATGAGTTCATATGCAAGGATGGAGTTGTCTTGAATGTTCCTGTTAGGCACAAAAGCAGATTGCAAAGGAGAGATTATCTTAGGGAGGACTATCTTCAATCTGTTGGCAAGGATTTTTGAGATGATTTTGTAGGACATGTTACATAAGCTGATGGGCCTGAAGTGATGGACAGAATGAGAGCCAGTTTTCTTAGGAACAAGAGTAATGAAAGTGTGATTGAGTTCTTGAAGCAGATGATGATTTTGGAAGAAATTTCTAACACAAGCTAGGATATCTATAAACATGAGGCCAATATTTTTTGTAGAAAAGGGCAGTAAAACCATCAAGGCCAAGAGCTTTTGAAGAGCCTAAACTAGAGAGAGCTTGTAGGACCTCACTTTTCTGGGGGAATGAAGCAGAGATGGAGAGTATCATCTGCAGATATAACTAGAGCAAAGAGATCAAGCATTTCATCTGAGATGGGGGGGTTGGTGGAGGAGAACAGGCTAGTGAAGTGGGAAACAAAGGAGTCTCCAATAGAAGCTCTATCTGATAACCAAGACCCTGAATCTGTCTTGAGGAAATTAACAGCATTGGACCTTCTTTTGATGATGGTAGAGGTGTGAAAGAATTTTGTATTAAGGTTAGTGCAGGAGAGCCATAGTTCTCTGGATTTAGACTTTCAAAGAATTTCCTCTTTGAGTAGGAGATCATCAAGAGAGGTTTTGAGAGAAGTTTCCATAGAGAAAGACCTAGAGCTTGGGGGTGATTTCTGAATCAAATCAATCTTTACAGAGATAAACTTGATCTGAGTTTGAATTTTCCCAAAGTGCTGATAATTCCACTTCTTCAGTGACTTCTGAGTATGCATCAGCTTAGTGACCAAACATTGGCCGGAGAGCCAGAGACAGGATTAGACCAAGCTTCTTCAATAACTGACCCACAAGAGGGGTCTTGGTCCAAAACTCTTCAAAACGGAATGGCCTAGGCAAAAAGGAGGAAAAGAAAGCAGTGTTGAGGAAGATGGGGTGATGGTCAGAAGAGGTGGCAAGTATGTGTTTGAGGGAAAATTCTAGGTGGAGGTGAATCCAACTGAGGGAAGCCAATCCTTAATCTAATCTTTCTTTTATGGTGGCTGCACCTTGCCTATTATTACACCAAGTGTAAGGGTTACCAACAAAACCTAAATCCACCAAGCCAAAATGATCAATGAATAGCTTGAAAGGGCAGTGAGAAAAGCTAGCTACTGGCCTACCTCCAAGCTTCTCAGATTGATCAAGCACATAATTCAGGTCTCCAATGCAGAGCCAGGGGCTAACAAAACCTTCACCAACAGAAGTAAAGGAGTCCCAAAAGGCTGACTTGTCTCTTTTGTCAGGACCATAGATGCAAGAGAGAATCCAAAGAGTATGCGGGAGATCAGAGTAACACCAGGCTGATATATTGTGCTTGTTAGTGATGAAGCATTCTAGCTCCACCCCAGGCCTCCAAGTCAAAACTAGGCCACCACTAGAACCAGAAGGAGCAAATTGAGTCATCAAGAAAAGCCAAGACTATTGAGAATAGAAATGACTTGAGGGGAGAAGATTTGGTCGACAAAAAATAAGACATCAAAGTTTCACGAATCAACAGATTTAAGGTGACGAATGCATAAGGTCCGGAGAGCCCTCTGCAATTCCAAGATAATATTTTCATGAGGTCTTGGGGGACAAATGAATGTCCCCTGTATATTGGTGGGATTCTGTTTCATTGATTTGGGCCAAGGCTTGCTTTTACGATCTATGACTTTGAAAATGAAAATGTGTCTGGGGGTAGTTGAAGCAAGGATTAAGTTTGAAAGGTGGGTTGATTTGGGGGGAGGGTGTATGTCCATATCATCAATGAGCAAGGTATTTTGAAAAGAGGTACCATAACCTTTTTGTGAGGGGTTTGGTTGTGATTGACACGGTTTCTTTTCTTGATCAATGAGAAATTTTGTTGAGGGTGGTGAGGTTTGATAGGTTTTTTCTTGAGTGAGGTGTGATTGGTTTTGGTGTGAGGATTGTGTTTAGTTGAATGTTTTTTGGCGGGTAAGTTTGAATAGTTAGAAGTGTGGTTTGATGAGGAGGCAATTAAAAGCGGTTTGGATAGGAGCTGGGCTTGTGAATAATGGAAAGGTTAGGCTTGGGGAATTTGAGGGCCCAGTTGATTTTGGTTGAGGATAATTGAGATGGAACTAATGTTTGGGTTGTGGGGTTTGAGGTGGACGAGCTACTTGCTTTGGGGAAATGATGAGTATGGGGACATTTTGGTAATTTCTAAAAGGATTGCAGTGTCACTCGGGAGGGGTGGGAGAGAAAGCGAGGCTTCATTTAATGAGGTAAGGGGATGTGTAGAGGTGGCAGCGAGGTATGGGTTAAGAAAGGAGGTGTGTTTGGTTGCAGGATAATTGCTTGAGTGGGGTAAGTTAGTGGTGGTTAGGTTATTGATAGTGACATCTCTATTGGGGGTTGGTGGTGCCTCGAGACGCACCACCTCTTTGATAGAAATTGAGCGAGGAGGGTTGAGATAGGGATGAGGACTCAAGAGAGCTCTTGCTCCAAAGATCATATGGGGGAGGTTTGAGGATATATTTACCAAGAGAAATAACATACTTTCCTGGGATGCAAGCTTCTTTGGGGGCACGGCAGTTATCTTGCTTGTGACCTATACAGCCACAACTAGTGAAAATATCTAACTGCTCATATTTGAGATATCCAAGCTTGTTCACCATTGTCTCTGGAAAGAAAGCTAGCTTTAGTGGAGCATGCACATCTATTTCTGCAAGAACTCTAAGATAGCTTTTGAACTTTGGAATGGGTTGAGCAATGATCATCCACTTTCGTGAAGTTTCCCAAACCTTTGCCTATTGCTATGGCATTATGTAATGTCATGTTCTCTAGGGGCAGTCCATGTATTTAGATCCAGAAGGAAACTTTTGAGAAGATATTTCTCCCATGGTGGCAATAAGAGACCATTGCTGGAGAGTTAGGAGACATCCATTAACATTCCAAGTGACTTGCTAGTTGATTTTGTCAATGTGCTCTTTCTTGCTGAATTTGTGAAGGTATTTGTTGGGTCCAATAGCAACAAAGGAGAAGGGGATGGCGAAGTCCCATGCTTTGTTTAAGGCAGCGTTGACAGGTTGGTTGTTGTGAGTTTTTTGGGAAATGATGTGGACTAAGAGAGGCAAGCTATCATTCAAGATGGTATCAACTGGTAAAGTTTCTATTTGGGATGAGGGGTCCTCCTAGGAGAGAGCCTCCATGAGAGCAATGAGGTCTCATGGAGGAATGGTGGAGGAGAGGAGTAAGGGGGAAGGAGGAGGAGAAGGAAGACAAAGTCTGAGGAAAGGAGCCTAAGTTCCAGAGAGAGTTTTTTCAAGGAAAAAAACGAGAATTAGTTTTTCTTTTACTCTTTATTTGACCATAGAATCCATTAGCTAGAACAGAGAGGTTGAGATAAGTTAATTAGCCTTGAAAGATTGTCAACTCCAAATTATGGGATTTGGGATTAATTGAAGTCATTACTTATCAGCAAGATTAAGCTTTTGAAGTTGATCGAAGGAGACGAAAGATATTGTTGCTAGAGTTGATAGAACCACAGAGAAAGTTGCTACTGAGATAAAGGCCAATAACATGACATGTGTCCTCATTGCAATCAACCCCATCCTATAAGCAACAATCGTGAGTACTACGATTCCCTCCTTCTAGAGTCCATGATGCAACTTCCTTAGGATACCCAAAAGAATCATCAGAAGCAGATTTGTTTATGATAAAATTATCCTTGAATTGCAACAAGAAGTGAATAACGACTTGGATCAGAACATAGGTTGTCCAAGTGTTCCTGTTGGCTGTTGTGGGACCACTTCTTACCATGAACTTCTCATAGATTTAGTTTCCAGAACCAAATTAATGATGTACCTTCTTCTCTCATCATACTTTCACTTTCCATGCGCTCACTCCCTACTTCACACATGTACCTTTTTCCCTCATCACACCCCTTGATTTCCTTCTTATAGATGAACCTCCATTAATGTCCATCGATCATCCAACTATGAGAAGTACTTAATAAGGACTATGGGCAGGTCCAAAAAAATGTACGCAACATGGAGTACTGAAGTCACTACAAGAATCTATTTCATTAGCATCTACATTATAAGCGGTGATATTAATTTGACATCATAGTTTATCACAATTATTTGATCAGTTATAGGTCTTAGTCTTACTAACCACAAGTGTCTTGGGAAAAATGTTTGATATTATTAACCTTTTACAATTTTAAGAGAATATAATATTTGATGGCGCTGTTTGCTATTAATTAGTAATGTAATATACAGTATTTTTATTTTATACTGTCCCAAAACGACAATGGGATAATATCAATCAATTCTTAGATTTTTTTTTTTTTTTTTAACAAGAATTATCAATGAGTTAATAAAACTGTCAACGAATGTCAGTCCCTTTGATTTCGTCAATACCCACATCTACTTCATTTACATTTCCCTAGATTCAGAGGAAATTACAATTTGACATAAACAATCACATTGGTTTTACACAAACTATTCCTGCTTGTTCACATAACGAACAGAAAAAAAAAAAACAAAACAAAAAAACAAAAACAAAAACCATTTTACGCGTGGTACGTATGAGGAAATGATTATGTGAATATTAGTGTTAACTCGGTCATGTTTGTTTATAATTAACTATAAATTGGAAAATTGGAGAAGGCAGTTAAGGTGTTTAGGAAGATGTAGAACATTATTTTAGACCAAATGCTGCATTTTAGAAATATGGACATTGACATAAATCAATAGGATCCATTTCTCTAGCAAGTAGTTCACTCTTCACATGTTCTTCTTTATTTATTTTATTTATTTTTCACATGTCCATACAAGGATAGGGGGAGGGGTGGATTCGAACTTATGACCTCTACTTCATAAAGCGTGATTCACAGCCGATTAAACTACCTCTTAGGGACACGTTGTTCTTTATTAGACCTATATATATATATATATATATATATATATATGTAAATATGATTCACTTTTCGGGTGGGCAAACCAATCTAATTATCTATGGCTAAGGGATTGGTTCAACCATCAATTCCTTATTTAAAAATTCTATTTTTACATAAGGAATTTCTTTTTAAAAAATGAAATATACAATTTATGACTAATGTTCATTATAAGTATAATTTGAGGTAGTATCTGTGATTTTTTGTTATCTTCCAATTGAAGTTAAACTACTTTTTTGTTGGTGAAGTTGAACTACTTGCATGTATAATGATATTTACTTAGAGATAAATGAATTTTTGATTAAATGTGCATAATTTTTATGTACACTAAAATCGATGATTTTGAATGATTATGTACCTGTCTATCGCGAGACTAATCATGATAAATTAATGAGATTAGTTAGTTTAATGTGGATAATGTTATACATGAGAATGAATGATTTTGTGTAATTATGTACTCGCCTATCGTGAGACTAACCATGATGAATTATTGGATTTTTATCAGATATTATTTGAATTAATTAAATAAATAAATTTAGGGTTATTATTTTTGTGAATTGTAACAACTATACCAAGGTCCATACAAATAATAACTTTGCCCTATCGGTAAATTATTATATGATAGGATGCTTGGGACGATGAAGAAAATGGGTAGATACTTTGCACTTGATTGCCCAATCTTATCCTCTCGATAGCAGGTTATTTTAAATCTTTGTGTTTAATTATTTTGCTTTATCATGTGTAAGAGTCAATTATCAACTGCTAACTCTAGCATGAATGTGAGATAAAAATAATGCTTAAAAGTTTATTATGTGTTAGAAACTTTAGCATGAATTTGAGGTAAAATTAATATGTAAGAATACAATGTGTATTTTGAACTCTAGCATGTATAAGATAAAAATCTTATTATTTGGTAAATGAGAATATTTATGAGTACATATTTCTGGTTTTATATACATCATAAATTTCTTGTGATAACCTCAATCCTAACATATCTTTCTTGGAAAGACATATTTTGAAAATACAATAACTTCCAAGTCTCAAGAGCTTCAAGCAATCATATTTGCGTTAGTTGTATATAGCTTGATATGCACTTAAATATGTATATAAAATCATATGATTATATTATTGGTATACTTGAAAATACTTGAGTCATTGAAAGCTGCAAAGAAGTACTAAGGTACTTGTGGGGTGTTAGGGACTTTTGCGCCAAAGTAACGGTAATCCACATTCTTGATGTCGTTGGATATTGTGATACCAATTATTTTGGTTGTCCAAATTGTGTATTTGTGATGGTGGGAAGAGCTATTTTGTGAAAAAGTGTCATACAAGCACTTATAGCTTCCTTAACTATGGAGATATAATGTAGCTTATTGTGAGGCTATATATAAAGATGCATGACTGCAGAATTTCATCTCAAGGTTAGGTATTCCATATGACATTGTGATGCCATTAGAGATATTTTGAGTTAATTCTGCAGAATTTTTTTCTCTTTCAAAATATTAGGAGCTCCTTGCGATACAAGCACATAAAATATTTGTTTGTTAGAGAGAAAGTTAATCAATATCATGTTTGTGTAATGCTCCATAGAACATATGTTGAGACCCACTAACCAAGGGTTTTGGCTCCTATAGTGTTTGAGCATGCGACTTATATGGGGTTTTTAGAGTCTTTTGTTCTATTAAGTTAGTGAGAGTTATGTGCTTTATATATATCGTGCGTATTTCTATGTTGTCATTTGTGTGCATTTGTATTAACTATGGTATTGATGTTATAATACGAGACATTGTGTGTGAGTCTCGATGAGACATTGTGTATTAGTCTCAATGGGCTTCATTTGAAAATATAATGATCACTATTTGTGTTATTTGTGCCTTACACTTTCATTCTATTTCCTTGGTCACGTGATTATAAGTACTTGTTATATGTCATACATCCTATCAGTGTATTCTAACTTGTTACTTACAAACACATGTTGATTAGGTTGTGTGTTTTGAATGCTTATTTGTGTTTATATTGTGGTTAAATGACTTATGTGTCCAAGTGGGAGATTGTTGTATTTATTTTGTGTGGACTAGCATAATCATTTGTTTAGTTGTAGGCCCATAATGGGATGGGCCAAATTTTGTAGACACATGAGAAAGCCATTTACTCTCATCCTATATATAAATGAAGTTGGCCCATTAAACTTTATTAGATCATTATGTGAAAATTAGGGTTAAGAGTAATAGTTTTTCTACACACACAAAACACAATTTTCTTCTATATGTTTATGGATCTACAGGAGACTTGAAAGGCAGATATTGGAGGTATGCAATTCTCATTCTTGGTTTATACATGTTATGGAGAAAGAACAGATATATTATTAATTTATTCTAACAAATTGTTCACTAACAAATCCAGATGAATGAGTTGGGTGAGGTTACTCAGTGAATGTGGGATAGATCCAGAGAAATGGCACTGTTGAAAATCTAAAAGACATAAAGACCTTAGGTTTCCGATTGAAGTTGGTAATTTACCATAAAAACCTGTGTACTGGATCAAACTCTCAAGAGAACTGTTAGAGTGAAATTCGGGCAATTGACCACTAAGATTCCCATTGAATGCTATGCTAAGATCCCGTAGGTTTGGTAGCGGAAAAAGTCTGGTTGGGAATTCCCCAAGCAATTCACAAGATTTTAGATCTAGAGTTTTCAAAGAAATTAAATTTGCCAAACTTTCAGGTACAACGAACGAGATATTGACATCAGAGAGAAAAAGTTCTTTTAGGCTTGTGAAGTTTTGGACAAAACTTCTCAAATCACTTCTAGTATATAAACCACCATTGAAAGATAGATTAAGGGAAGACAACTTGGAGAGATGTGAAACTTCTAAAGGGATTTGTCCTGAAAACATGGAGCTGGAGAGGGTCAGATGGGTTAGCCTTGAAAGATTGCCAACTGCAAATGGGATTTGAGAGTAGTTAAAGTCATTGTCTGCAAGGTTAAGACTTTGAAGGTGAACAAGGCGACAAAGGCTACTGCTGGAGTTGATAGAACCGTAGAGACAGCTTTTACTGAAGTCGAGGCCAATTACATGACCTGTGGCCTCATCGCACTCCACCCCATCCTATGAGCAGCAATCACTTTTGTCTTCTTCTACTGTCCAATACACAACCTTTTCACAATTGAAATCAAACTGAAAATAAGGATACAAATAAAGATAAGAATAAGAAGTACAAGAGGCAGTTACTTTGATGATAAAGCTTTCCTGAATTGCAACAAGGCAGAGCTTTCATCATGATGGCACAGGGATTGCAAAAAGGAGAAGAAAGAGGGAGTATAAGATTCAACTGTGAATGCAAGAAAAGCAAGCGCATGAAATGAAGAGAGAAAGCGATAAGAAACCCCGGGCCCCCATTATGTTGGATTTATTGTTTTAATAGATATGCTTGGAGCCTGGAGGTGAAGGTAGGAGAGAGCTTCAATTTATAGGCCGCAACAGAGTGTGTTGTGCACTTCATAATATGTAAGCATGATCCGATTAGATCAAGAGTACTCACAAGCTAATTACAAAGCGCAATGGACCACACCACGTGGCACTCACTTGTTGAAGTCAAGTCATTTGCGTGTGCCTCCAATCCGAAATGAACGGTTGGATTGGATGAGAGACAAGTCATTCATGTGGTGTTTCACATGATACAACTCGTCATCGTTTAAGTCATGCTATCATTCTCTCCCCTCTGCCAAGGTGAATTTAGTCTTCTAATATTGTATTTATTTTGCGTTGAAATTTTTGGGCCACCTGAAAAAGTAGTTGGAAATTGTAAGCTGGTTCGAGTCTTGTGCAGTTAATTAATATGAACGGCTAGGGAGATGAGTGATAAATCATTTATGTGGCATTTCTTTCACACTCAAATACAACTCACGAAGCCAAGTAATTAATCGAACTACGCTTTACGGGTTACAAATCAATCTCCTCCCTACCCTTGCATAGACATGTAAAAAAAAACCTCACATTCGTTGGTCAAACTAGCTATCACTCTCTCCTCTCTACCAATTAATTAAATCAAATTCTTCTCTCACTTAATTAATTGAAGAACACAAATTTTTTCCTGAATTAGTTTAAGAAAATTTTCTTGACTCACTCTAATAAATATCAAATGTCTTCTAATATGTTTGGGTCCTTAATTGTATATAAATTTCCTCAAAATTAGTTTGTAGAAAATTTATGTTCCCTTAAGTTAGTAGAAAAGTAATAAATAATTGTTAAGAATGTTTAAAAATAAATAAAAATATATCTCTCATATGTCAAAGGACACTTAACATTTATTAGAGTAAATTGAGGAAATTTTCTAAACTTCTGTCCTTAATTAAATTCCATTAGTCCCATGAAGACTTTAAAGACAAGTATTAAGATTACTTTTAGAGAAATGTTAAGCATTTTTAAGTGTCTATTTCTTAGTATTTTTGTCTATATTCTCATTTACCTTTTTTTAAAAAGTAATAAAAATAAAAAGCAAAAGAATAAAAAAGAAATACTAAAAAATAGACAATTAACAAAACTGAATAACATTTCAATTTTATATTGGCCGTCACATAAAGTCTTGTGCACTTTGAAAGCAGCTAGATCGCACGTGCTTGACTTGAAGTCAATTGTGTTAATTCTCAAGTCTTCATATCTTAATTTCTTCTTCCAAGTCTACTCTTCGTAAACTACATGGATTAAATGACCAAATTTTTTAAAAAAATTAGAAAGTTTCTAAAGCAATAATTTTTATTTTGGTCTTTCTTTTATTTGGTATTTTTTAAAAAATTAAAATTGTATTTTTATTCATAATAATGACCAAATGTTTTAAAAAATGGTCATTACTATGAAGAAAAATACAATTTTTATTTTTTAAAAAATAGAAGAAGGACCAAAATAAAAATTGTTGCTTCAGAAACTTTTTTTTTTTTATAAATTAAAAAATAAGGGTTGAGTTGGCCCCAAGTTGGGGCTGTATCATTCTCCTTTAGAGAAATGTTAAAGTATTTTTAAGTGTCTATTTCTTAATATTTTGTCTATATATGTAACATATTCACATTTACCTTTTCTTAAAAAAAATAATAAAAACAAAAAGCAAAAGATCAAAAAAGATACTAAAAAATAGACAATATATTAAAAATGAGGTTTGATACACACAATTTAAGTCCAACTTTGACCCAACTTTTAAGCTAAATTTTTCTTTCTCTCTTTAGATGGAGGCTCTCTCTCTCCTCCACATCAGTTTTTTTTTCTTAAACTTAATAGAAAAGTTGGGCCAAAGTTAGACTTAAATTGTGCCTTTAACATTTTCCATTAAAAATACTGAATAACATTTCAGTTTTATAGGCTGTCACATAAAGTCTTGTGCACTTAATATGAAAGCAGCTAGAGCACGTGCGTAATTGACTTGAAGTCAATTGTGTTAATTAATTCTCAAGTCTTCTCTTCGTATTCTTTTTCCAAGTCTAGTCTTCTCTGCGTAAATTACACGGATTAAATGACTCCAATAACTCCTATGCTGCTTCGAAAAAAAAAAAAGGGAAAATTATAGTTTATCCTTTAAAGTTGATAGTGTTTTTTAATTTGAACATCAAAGTTTTAATTTTTGCAATTTACCTTCCGAAGTTTCAAATTTTTTTAATTTAACCAATTGTATCCAAAACTTCTTATAATGCCCCTAATTTTTTTATTTTTTTCTATAAAAAATTAAAAAAAAAATCAAGGTGGCTATAGTCACCCCTTTGGCCATCTGGCCATTTTTGTACCCCCAAATTTATTTTTTTATTTATAAAAATAAAAAAATAAAAAAAGATGGGCAATATGGAAATTTTGGAATAATATTGGTTGAATTGAAAAAAATTGAAACATTGTGGGGATGGATTGCAAAAATTGAAATTTTGGTGTTCGAATTGAAAAACGCTGTCAACTTTGGATGGTAAACTATAATTTTCCCAAAAGAAAAAGACTAACTAATAAATGGTCTCATGACAGAATCGTCTTGATTAGTAAGTGGATATAGTTCTCATATTGTGGGTCCCAATTAATTTGAATCCTTCAACTTATATACTTTAAGAGGTTGTTTGGCAAACCCCATCACATTCCTCAACAAAAAATTACACGGCACTGTTCATCATTTAAAAATAAATAAATAAATGATTGATATGGGAAAATGAAAAAGTAGTATTGAAAAGTAAAAAAATTTGTTTTGCAGTAATTTTTTTATGGAAAATGCTAGGAGTTCTCCCCGTAGGTTCTCCTGGTGTTCTCCCAGTCTTACGTAAAACATGATTTAAGAAAAAATAAAATTGTAATGGCCTCCACCATCGGTTTTTTTAGGTATTAGCACCAAATTTGTGAGGCATTAGCACCAAATTTAGGATAATCAAATCTATTTTGGGTGATACCATCTTTAAAGGGTTAACCTTCCACCTTTAGGTTTTAGTTTTGAATCAAAAAACAAGTTTTACCGCATTAGAACCTAATTATTAACTCATAAAAATTAATCAGTTAACAAAAAAATGGTACTACAATTTTATTTTTTCTTAAATTATGTTCTACATAAGACTGGAAGAACGCCAGGAGAACACTATGGGGAGAACCCCTAGCAAACCCCTTTTTTTATTTAAATAGTAAATGATGTGATATAAAAAGTTAATAATTTGATTTTTTTTTTTTTTTTAAATGAAGTGAATAGTATGATGGAATGTGAAAAATTGTGAGAGGATGGAGGGAGTTTAACAAACAAGGCCTAAATTATGGTCTTCCAAAATTAAAAACCTTTATAAATTAAAACAAAGAGTTTTGTCGTTGGTGCTATTCATAGGTTGAGTTGGCAATTTTTTCCTACCACTTCTTGTGTATAATAGTTAAGAATAATAAATCTTCCTATGGTAGTGTCGATGCAACAACTAAGACAACCTTTACATACTTTGTTGATTCATTAACGAATGGTTTTTAATTTGCAAGACACAAACTAAGACAAAGCCAACAAACGATGAAAGCTGTTCAAAATAAGAAAAACAAAAAACACACACATACACATGCAAACTCACACACAAATTAATAGTAAGATATTACATTGAATTTTTTATAGCCTTACAATTCCATCAAGCACCATACAATAATGCTATAGAAACATAAACATTTATAGTTTTCCTAAAACATTTTATTTAATTAAATTTAAATTTGAGACATTCTTCAATTTACCATTCTTTAAGTTTGCTACATTCTTCCAAAAATCTTTACAAACCAATCATACTTCCTTGCAATCACAATTTGCCCACAACAACTCCTATCATAAATCTACATCCATACCCTATGGCAATTACTTTCCAACCAAATTCAAATAGAGGCTTTGAGCTTTGATTGTCTTTAAAAAGAAGAAGGTGGATATGAGTTGGTGTGTACTTGAAATTTCTACATTTTTTTTGATAATGGGCTTCCATACAATCCAAATGAACTATTTTAAAATGTTTCAAATTGATTTCCATGTGGTATAAGTCTTGTGAGACGGTTGTTAGAGACATATATTAAAGAACGCAAGGAAAAAGAGTTGTGTTAATTGTTGAGGTATTTCTCCAAACAATTGTTTTGAGAAAG
Organism: Carpinus viminea; assembly: GCA_013348765.1. Classification (NCBI taxonomy): domain Eukaryota; kingdom Viridiplantae; phylum Streptophyta; class Magnoliopsida; order Fagales; family Betulaceae; genus Carpinus; species Carpinus viminea. Next base: position 39,760,843 of record CP054673.1, on the reverse strand, counting down.
GTCCATTGATTCCATACATGTCAAGTTCCTCGAGGATGATGGGATAAGAGCAGTGAGAGCATTATTTCTTGTAAACATTTAGCAAAGGTAGTCCTTTAAGACTCCCCACAAGTTTTGAAATTTCTCCTTCAAATCTATTGCTTGAGAAATCAATGACCATGAACACATCTTGGATTTTCTCATGAACATAATACCGTCAGTAAGCCCAGCCGTCGTGATGGAGAGAGTTTCAAAATAGTCTATAGAGGCAATCGAGAAGACCACCCACCCAGCAGTTTCAGTTTCAAAATATTCGTAACTTTGATAACCCGACACCTACTTGACGCTCCAAAATATTTTTGAATATATACAATATCACAGCAAAAAAAATAAAACAATATTCACCCACAAAGCTGAACCTCCACGCGGCCACGCCTACGAAAGTTTGAATTTTTTATTTATGTCTTTTAGCTTCAATTCAAGGGCTTTGCTTCTCTCTCTTGAAATCAGGTCAATTATCTGGCAAAATGAGGGGTTGAGATTATTTGTTGGAAACCAAAGCGACGCTATAACTAGTAGATCAAGACTCAAGAGGGTGCATATATGGTTTACTCGATCGTTAACATCGAGTGCTCTTTGGGCTCCCCAGTCCATGAACGGCCGACGGGATGGCCCATGGGTCTTCGGCCTTTTCCAATATAAGGTAATTGGTTGGTTTCTTTTTCCTTTTTCACAAAAAAAAAAAAAAAAAAAAGAAAAAAAAAAGGTAGATTATAATCATTATATTGAAACTTATCAACAAATTCGAGCCTGTTTGGGATCATATTGGCAGAGTGGAGAGAGTGACACCTTCGCTTGCTTCAACCACGACCACTTGTATTTGAGTGGCTGTTGAAAGAAACGAACAAAAAAAAAATAGTCTTGATGGGAAGGCTCCGTTTACTTTCGACGAAATCCCCCTTTACTTTGGTGGGCTAAAGAGGATTAAAGAGATTAATTATGCCACATTATTAAATCTCTGCAGAGTGTGGAGAGATCATTTGTTAAGAATGCTTAGAATGGGCAGAAAGAGAGAAAAAGAGAGAGCAAGAGAGAGCATTCCAGAAGAATGGAGGCATGCTACTCGAGAAGCTGGTTGCCACTTGTAATGGCAAGCCTCCTATTCCCATCCGAAACTTCTCCGAGAAAGACCTTATCTCTGCCACTAATAGCTATGATCCTCACCTTGTTTTACATGATGATCACTTTTGGAAATGGTATAAGGGTTCTTTTGAGGGCCGAACTATTTCCATTAAGAAGGATAAAGGCCATCTATATTTGGATGACGTCTTCACTGATATAGCTATTTCTGCAAAGATGAGCACCCACAAGAATGTTCTACGGCTTGTGGGATGCTGCCTCGAGACTCAAGTTCCTATTTTGGTGTATGAGTCTATTGAGAAAGAAACCCTTTACTGTCGAGTTCTTGGCTCCACTTTTAACAGACCTCCACGTAAGAGAATGGCATGGCAGAGTAAGTTAAAGGTTGCAAGGGAGATTTCTCATGCAATTGCGTATCTCCACAATGCCTTCTCTAGACCCATCGTTCATAGGTGTATAAATCTTGAAAATATTTTATTTATCGAACATGATGTCCCCAAACTGTCTGGTTTTCACTTTCCATCACAATTCCAGATGGTGAAACTCACGTAGAGGATCCGACATTGCGCAGGAGTTATGGTTTCATGTGCCCTAACTATCGTGCAACAACTCGGATAACAGATAAAAGTGATGTCTATAGCTTTGGTGTACTTCTATTATTATTGCTTTTAACTGAACTGCTGACCAATGACAATCTTCTTGGAATAGAAGATTGCGACATAGTAAAATATGTTAGAAAGCACAATGTAAATGACATTGTGGATCCTGTAGTTATGGTAGGGGAAGGAGCAGCTGTTCAGGACCTTGCCTTAGCATGCACGAGAGATGATTCAGAGGATCGCCCTACAATGATCGATGTTACAAAAGAACTCAAACGGATTGTGAGGCTTGTCCAACCATGATTATTAATATTTCCTCACTTGGTGCATCCATGATCCAAGTGTGCCTTTGTAAGCATCAGTTTTATCAAATAAGGGACAATATAGTATGGCTCCTCCTAGTCCTTCCCTCTGGTTATTTTCCCTGTTAATCCATCAAATTTTCTATGTAAACATCAATTATCAAATAATTAAGTATCATTTTTATGGCTCTCCAATTTTTGGTTAATAATATGTGTAATTCTATCTTCCTCTATGAATATGGTACTTAATTAAAGATGGCAATTGGGACATTAATTGTAGAAGCCCTTACAGTATTGAAGCTAGCAGATGATTTGTATGCAATACCTTTGATTATGTTAAAAGTTAGAGAACTCACACACATCAAGAGAGAAAGTTTTACAAAAGAAAAACTTTAAGAGGACTTCGATTTTTTTATTCAACTTTATTCAGCTTGGACTGATTAGTCAATTCAAGGAGCTAACATAACAAGCCTAAGCCCAAATAGGCGCTATAATGATAATATCACTTCTCATACTTGAACCAAACTCCAAATCTCATATTGTCCATGATATTTCATGAAGAATCATGTTGGAACTGGTGCGAAGGTGTCATACTTTGCCTAGGAGAAGGATTCGCTTCAATTGAATTCAATTGGGGAGGAGTCGGTCCTTTCTAATTGAAGGGTAGAATTGTCAAAAAAATTATAAAATGACAATTCTAGCCTTCTAAATGAAGGGACCGGTTCCTTTCCAATTGAATTCAACTAGAGAGGATCCCTTTCCCTTTGCCTGACACAATATTAGATGACATTTAATGCCACCTAAATTGTAGTGTACATTATTAGAAGGACTATTAGGGACATGCCTACTAGAGTCGGTGGCCAAATGTTACGAGTGATCCACGTACAACCCAATTGGAAGATGACTCCTGACAAGGTCACATGCCTATTAGAGTTGGTGGCCAAAAGTTATGGGCGATCCATATACAACCCAATTGGAAGACGACACCTGGCAAGGTCACATGCCTACTAGAGTCGATGGCCAAACGTTATGGGCGATCCACGTATAACCCAATTGGAAGACAACACCTGGCAAGGTGATCATGTTGAGAAAAAGGTCTTGGCCAACTAAAGAACAAAAAGGCTAGCTCCAAGCACAAGGTATTCACTCATTCCTTTACAGAAGTTTATCCATTTTTACCTAATTTCAAGAGTTCTTAGTAGGTTTACTCAACTAATTTAGGCATCGGAGGCATTTTCTGCTGGCATTCCAAACAAGCCTTCGTGCTAACTCTTCTCTTATTGTATGTATCACAAGTGTTCTTTGACTAGGATTCAGTTGGGCAGATTTCAACATCATCAAGCATCAACAACAAACAGAGGCTATGAATGTTGTTGATAAAGATAAGATGGAGAAGCTAGGAAACGAACTGCATATGGACATGATTTCTAAGATTTGAATTCTTGTTTTTTATGATGATAATCTGTATGACTCCTTGTAATCTATAACCTTGAATACTTGTAATAAATTACAAATAGAAAAGAGATCTCTCGCTCGATCTCATGTTAAAAGAGTTCAATTAACACCAAAAACAAAGTGCTATTTCTTTCTTTATGGTTGAGGGAAAATGGTGGTCTATGTGATTTACAAATAATTGTATATGCAATTAGTTTGTGTAAAACGTGGCAATTTCGAAACTTGGGGAATTAATCCTCACCCAAGCTTGGATTAGTGATTGACAAAAGGATAAACTTGTGTTTACTCTCTGATATCAAGCAGTGAGTACGTAACAGGTTGTCATTTGCAGTAAAGAAGGCCTGCAACATATGCACAGTAAATTTGAAGGTTGGCTTTGTGCATGTTCTAATCATTTCTTGTCTACTACTTATAGAAATCACATTTTTTTTTTCTATTTTAAATTAAGTACTTTTTAAATCACAATGCTAAATAACTTATGTTTCGCAATATCTTTTAAAAACTCAGATTATTTTTTTGAAAGCACAATTTCAAATGCACCTTTAAGCATTGTTTTTCTTTACATTTTTAATTATCTGGCAAAATGAGGGGTCGAGATTATGAGGGTGTTCGGCAAACTCCCTCACATTCTCCAACAAAAAATTACTCTGCACAGTCTGCACGGTTTATGAATTAAAAATAAATAAATAAATAAATGATTGGTATGGGAAAATAAAAAAATAGTATTGAAAAGTAAAAAATAGTAAATGATATGATATAAAAAGTAAATGATTTGATATATTTTTTTGGAAAAAAAAAAAAAAAGAAATGAATAATATGATAAAATGTGAAAAAAAAAAAAAAAAATGATGTAACAGGGTGGTATTCGCAAAACAAGGCAAAACAAAATGCTCGGTAAAAAAAAAAAAAGTGCGGAGGAAAGGGGCTGGCTTTACCCTATAAACATCCTCATCATCTGGTCCGATGACAGAAAACACAAAGGGGGCTTGACAGGCTACGTCTAACGGAACCACAAGAGCAATTTTGACGATACGACTGTGGGGATGGAACCACCGGAGCACAACAGCCTGGAAGTGTGACGGTGGGGATGGAACTGGCCGGCGCAGTAACAACGACTAAGAATTTGATCGCAAATCGGAGCTGGCAGCTATTTTGGGCGTGGATCGGAGTGGGCTGTTCATCTGGGTGTGGAATCTGGTGGAGGCTGATAGGTGGTGGCTTCTGACCAAACAAGGACTAGTGGCGTGCACGGATGAAGAGGCGAATGGTGGCCTCTGACCAACGAGGACCACTGTGATGGGTGGAGAATAGCCTGTACGTTTTATGACCGGCGAAGACGTGTAAGGCTGGTACCCAAAATAATCGGACAAGATATTGTCGAGATACTGCAACAGAAAAGCAACAAAGTGCAGCAGGTATGAACAAAATACAATACTCTGTTTCTCAATTGAAGAAACAGAGCGATATAGATGAGAAGAAATTCAGCATGTATTACTTGATGATAATTGATTTACATAATGGGGTATTTATACAGAAAAAGCTTGGTTGTAAATTAATGGTGTAATCTTCTATACATGGAAATTGTTTATGTAGAAAGAATGTTAATGTTACTGATTGGGAATTTATGCCTTTCTCAATTGACTTATGACTGTTGCATATATTTATTTCCTTAACAAAATCTCCCTTTACTTTGGTGGGCATGCAGGGCTAAATAAGGGGATTAAAGAGATTAGGCCACAATATTCAATCTCTGCAGAGTGTGGAGAGAGATCATTTGTTAAGAATGGGAGGAAAGAGAGAGAAAGAGAGAGCATTCCAGAAGAATGGAGGCATGCTACTGGAGAAGCTGGTTGCCACTTGTAATGGCAAACCTCCTATTCCCATCCGTAACTTCTCCGAGAAAGACCTTATTTCTGCCACCAATAACTATGATCCTCTCCTTGCTTTACATGATGATGGGTGCTGGAAATGGTATAAGGGTTCTCTTGATGGCCGAACTATTTCCATTAAGAAGGATAAAGGCACCCTTTATTTGGATGAGGTCTTAACCGATATAGCAATTTCTGCAAAGATGAGCGCTCACAAGAATGTTCTACGGCTCGTAGGATGCTGCCTCGAGACCCAAGTTCCTATTTTGGTGTATGAATCTACTGAGAAAAGAACCCTTCACAGTCGAATTTTTGGCTCCAATTCTAACACATCTCCACATCAGAGAATGGCGTGGCTGAGTAAATTAAAGGTTGCAAGGGAGATTTCTCATGCAATTGCTTATCTCCACACTGCCTTCTCCAGACCCATCGTTCATAGGGATATAAATCTTAAAAATATTTTATTTACCGAACATGATGTCCCCAAACTGTCTGATTTTTCATACTCCATCACAATTCCCGAGGGTGAAACTCACGCAAATGATTCAATGTTGTGCGGGAGTCTTGGATTCATGTGCCCTATCTATGGTGCAACAGCTCGGGTAACAGATAAAAGTGATGTTTATAGTTTTGGTGTACTTCTATTAGTGCTTTTAACTGAATTACTGGCCCTTGACGAACGTCGAGGAACAGAAGATTTGGACATAGTCAAATATGTGAGAAAGCGTAGAATAAATGCGATTGTGGATCTTGCAATCATCACAAGGGAAGGAGCGGCTATGTTGGAGCTTGCCTTCGCATGCACGAAAGACGATCCAGAGGATCGCCCCACAATGGTTGATGTTACAAAAGAACATAGGCGGATTGAGAGGATTGTTCGGCCGTGATTATTAATATTTCCTCACTTGCTGTATCTAAGTGCCTTTGTAAGCATCAATTTTATCAAATAAGGGAGGATGTATGGCCCCCCCTAGTCTTTACCTGGTTATTTCCTTGTTAGTCCATCAAATTTCCTATGTAAATATCAATTATCAAATAATTACCATTTTTATGGCTCTCTAATTTTCGGTTAATAATACTTGTAATTCTATTTTCCTCTATGAAGATGGTACTTAATTAAAGATGGTAATTGGGACATTAATTGTAGCCCTTACAATATTGGAGCTGGCAAATGATTTGTATGCAATATCTTTTGAATCTGTTGAAAGTTAGAAAAACTCACACACATCAACACAGAGAGAGTTCTACAAAAGAAAAACTTCAAGAGGACTTTGATATTTTTATTCAACTTTATTCAGCTTGGGCTGTTAGTCAGTTGAAGGAGTTAACAAGCCCAAGCCCAAGTCCAAATAGCCCTGTAATGATAACCACGTGGCTGCCAAGGGGTAGGGAAACTCGTACGTACAATATCATATCACATCTCACACCTTAACCAAACTCCAAATCTAATATTGTTCTTGATATTTCTTAAAGAATCATGTTGGAATCCATGAGAATGTGTCATACTCTGCCTGGTACAGTATCAGGTGACATTTAGGTGGTCTTTGTAAAATACCATGATACCGTTCACAAGTTTATGTTAAAAAAGAAAAAGAAAAAAAAAGATTAGTATGGAAAAGTAAAGAAGTAATATTAAAAATGAAAAAATTTTGTTTTGTTGTGAATTTTTTAATTGAACAATAGTAAAAGTGAATGATGTGAAATAAAAAGTAAAATATTTTGATATTGAATTTTTTTTTTTAAATGTGAATAGTATTTAAGAAACAGGTCGCAATGGCACCTAAATTATGTTGTGATGTTACAAACATTTGTCATTATTTGTCATTGATTTTTTTTTTTTTCTTGACTGTTTGATATCAAGTCTTCTTTATGAGTTTCATGAGGAAAAGAAAAAAAAACTGAATCAATATTTTGACCGTTTGTCAAAATATTATCTTCATTATTTATTCATGAGTTTTATGAAAAATATCTCAACTTACATGTTCTAGCCATTTGTCATTAAATCGTTTTGATTTTAACGGTTTATCATTTATTCATGGGCTTTTAAGAAAAATTTAATCTTACATTGTATTTTACCGTCGGCTATTAATGGTTTTTAATAAAAGCAATGAGCTCAATATAAATTGAGCCCACCGACCAGCATCAAAAATCAACTTCTTTGGCTCCAAAAAGTGTCTTACAACATCAAAACCCACATTCTAATTGTCCAACAAATTTTCTTTTCATAAGCTATTGAGTTATATTTTGGTCCTCCTTTTTTAGTGTGATTTTTGTCCCTCATTTTCTTTGATCAAATGGTTGTTCATTTGATCTTCGTTACTTGGAAGTACGTCATTAACGAAGGTAAACACTATAACCTAATCCTGGGAGGTTGCGTGTCAAGAGATCCGATCGCACCGAGTTATACACTCTGGGAGGCACAAAATCAACCTTTAAGGACAACGTTCTTGCGTGATTCTATAACTTTGTGAGATTTTTCCTTACTCTATTTTCATTTATTGTATTTTATTTTTAATTGTTCGGATTAATTTTATTTAGCATCAATAAAAATTGTTGCACCATCTATTTAATTTTACAACAAATTATACGTGCACGTTATCATAATGACTATTAGGGAGATGCCTTGTTAGAGTCGGTGTCCAAACGTTATGGGCAATTCATGTACAACCCAATTGGAAGACGACACTTAGCAAGGTCATGCTGAGAAAAAGGTCTTGGCCAACTAAAGAAGAACAAGTATCCAAGCACAAGATATTAATTTAGTCATTCCTTTTACAATAGATTAGCTGTTCTTTCTAATTTCAAAGTTCTCAACCTACTTTGTACATTCACTCAACTAACTTAAGCATCAAAAGCATTTTTCACCGACACACCCGACAAACCCTCGTGCTGACTCTTCTTCTTATAGTAGGTATCACAAGTGTTCTTTGACTTGGATTCGGTAGGGCAGATTTCAACATCATCAAGCATCAACAGCAAACAAAGGCTATATATGAATGTTGTTGATAAAGATAAGATGCAGACGCAAGCAGAGAGGATTATATAGACGCAACCATTGCTTGACTACAATTTAAATCATATACAAATAATTATATATGCAATTTGTTGGTGTAAAACATGACAATTTGAAGCTTGAGGAATTAATCCTCACCCAAAATAGGCCGTCAGCATACTTTTATGTGCCTAGATTTGTGATCGACAGAAGGATAAACATGTTTTACTTTCTGATATCAAACATAGGCACAGGCTTGGGTTCAAACAGTGGTAACACGTTGTCGTTTGCAGTAAAGAAGGCCTCCAACAACTGCACAATAAATCTAAAGGTGGGCTTTCTGCATTTTACTATGTATATGTTCTAATCATTTCTTGTGTAATGCTTTTTGACCAACCCACGTGGTTAATAAAAGAAAAAGAAAGGAGCAATAAGGCTCAATTTGTTCATGTGTTTAATTAAGAGCAAGGTTTTCTTTTTCTTTTTTTCTTTTTTTTTGAAAAGTGGTCAAATATGATATAAACACATAATTTTTTTTTTCTGAGTATTTTATGTTTTAGGTTTTTGTTAATGTTTTTGTTTCGAAAACAGAAAACAAACAAGAAGAACAAACAAAGCTTTTTTCTTTTAAAAAAACACTCAATCCACTTATTTTTCTATAAATGGATACCAAGATCATTCGCATTCACCATCCAAATTAGTTTTTTTTTTTTTTTTTTGGATACTATAATACTCTCAGAAATGCCCCCAAAAAAAAGAAATAAGAACAAAAAAAAGAAAGAATACAAAAATATTTAAATAAAATAGAGGGAAAATTGAGTTAAAAGAAAGCCCTACCAAATCTGAGTAGGGAAAAAAGATTGGCATTTTTGTGAACCAAATTAAAATAGGAGTCATACAAAGTAGAAAATAAATTAATAATAAAAAAGCTACAACTCAGAGGAGCCCACCACCTGCATCGCATCACCACTACAGCCACTTGAAAGGCTTTCAAACTATACATAAACAATTAGAATTTTTTAAAGAAAAGGTCTTTTTGGTCACCCACCACCTAAAAAGTCCCCAAAACAGCGTTTCCCACGCCCCTCTCTCTCTCTCTCTCTCATATGTCAGTCTCCTAACTCCTCCACCTCCCAGCCAGCTCGCTACTGCGCGCCAAAATCCCAGAGGTGTATTGTGGTGTCAGTCCCTGCAGCAGCCACGTGTCTCTCATTCGCCACAAAAGCATTCAGTTCCCCTACCCTGTCCCTAAACCGGTACCGATACTCTCCATGCTCTGCCCCCCATACCCTAATCACACCGCCGGCGCTTCTCAGCACGCAGCCCATGTTCATGCACCCCATCACCCGGCCGCCACTCGCCCCCACGTTGAACCTACACACCTCTTCCATCGTCGCCACCCTGCGCACGCTAGCCCTCCCCAGCCCGTCCACGGTGACGTACACCCCGTCTCCCACGTCCAGCGACGTTACCATTCCATCGTCGCCACCCTGCGCACGCTAGCCCTCCCCCGCCCGTCCACGGTAACGTACACCCCGTCCCCCACGTCCAGCGACGTCACCACCACGCCTCTCCCGTACTCCTCCTCACCCAATATCACCCCCTGGTTCCTCAGGTCGAACACCATCACTCTCGAGCTCGTGCACGCCACGCCCATTTCCTGGTTCGTCACCCGAACCCGACCCACAAACTCAGTGGCGTCTGTGATCAGCATGTGCCACCCCCTCACCGTCTCCGGGTCGGTCAACGACCCACCCACGAACACCAGCTCCTCCGTCACCCCATCCCATATGTGGAACGCCCGACCCGCCGCCCCCGCGTAGAGGCCCACCCACCACCGGTCGCAGCCTGTGAAGTCCACCAACGCCCCGTCCTCACCACTTCCCCCGCATGGGCCCTACGTGGAACGGCCGCCGGACCAGGCCCATTAATGATCGCCACGTGGATGTCCCCGTCCAACCTGGCGAACACCAACCCGGAATTGCTGGTTAGAACGATCCCCGACACCGCCTGAGAACTGGCCGAGACGGTTTGGGTGGTGGGGCTGGAACGTGCTGATGTGGGAAGTTCTCGATGTCGAAGAGCCGGACCGCCGTCCACGAACCCGCACGCGACGTGGCGATCGGAGAGAGTTATGCACCGGCATGTGTGGGCGTCGGGGTCGTCCTTGTCGGCCAGGTCGAAGAAGTTCAGCGTGGCGTGCGACGACCTCCTTGCGCGGAAGTTTTGGGCCGTCTGATGCCAGTACACGAACTCGTCGCGCCACGTGGCGCGGAGGCGGTAGGTCCTGCCCCAGATGCTACGAGTGAGGCGATGCCAGAGGAGATCGGAGCGAGAGACTGCCCGCCACGTGGAAGAAACCTGCAAAGCCCAGTGAAATTCCACGTAGCCAATTGAAACCTCATGCATGCACGTAGAGAAATGTAAAATCAAAGGGGGAAGTTAAAAAAAAAAACTTTGTTAAGATGTTACGGAGAATGTTATACACCATCTACAACTTGTGGAACAATTATGCATACACAAACATGTATCCATGACATGCACCAGCTGGTTCACCCAATAGCCTAAAAAGATGGCATTTGCTACATGTTCTAGGTAACCCTACTATTTTAGGAATTTTTGTCCTAAGTAGAAGCTTAATCAGCTAATGACTACACTTCAGAAATCACTAATTAAAAAAAAAAAAGTCTATCATATATATATAGAGAGAGAGAGAGAGAGAGGTATAGAGGCTACTATACATATTTGGTTTTGACTTTTGAGCACAAACAAACCCATTTATTTCTGCATACTTATTTATTATCGTCTTAAATGTTACTTGTGTAATAAATGAATCTTAAAAAGTAGCATTAATGACATAATAGGTTGTCTTCTACTGCTAAGCAAGAAGAAGCCAAAAAATAAATAGAAGAAAAAAAGCATGCTAAAATTAAGGAGTGCAGCCGATCAGTCCACAATAAAAATGGGTTTATTTATTAGGCTTGAAAATAAAAATTCTAACGGGCAAAAGCATCCAGTTTTGACCAATTTTTGTCCACTTTAACCATTAAATATAAGGAAGCTGTCAAAGGTATAGGAAGTAGGATATTGAGGCAGTGTAAAAGAATGGGTTCAGCTTTTAACCGAAACGAAAAAGAAAAAAGAAAAAGGTAAATAAGTGATGGCAGCATGTGATTGGGTTCCCAATCAGAAAGCTGACGGATATTAGAGCCAAAGTCTATGCCACGCCCGAAAAGCTTTGAATTGTGGGAGACTTTGGAAGGTGGAGGCAGTGATAGCAGGCAGGCATGAAGCAGCTAGCAGCGAGGCAGGAGAGACTAGGGACTAGAGAGCAGAAGTATAGGTGTAAGAGAGATGTCAGGCAGGAGCCCTAAATAAACAAAAGGGCTTTTTCCTTTTTCCTTTTTTTTCTTTTTCTTTTAGTGTATATATATATATAAATATATATTATATTTATATATGCTGTCTTTTCAACATAGATAATTACCTTTGTCTTGTAGCGTGTTCAGGAACAGCACCCTCGCTCGTGCCATTTTACTATCAGGGGAGGAGACCGTGACAGCTCCTTGCTTTATAATTACTTAATCCATGTTACAAAAATTTAAGGTACACCTAAGTACAGTCTCCCACGTAACAATACACATAACGAGAGAGAGAGAGAGATAGAGGCTATAGGCAACAGCAACCATTACTGCCATTTTACGTATTAATTCCTTTGAGTAACCGATGGAAGCAACAACAGCTGCTGTGCCATTTACAGTTACCCACAGTGAACACTTGCAATCAATGTCAAGGACCATACCTTATGGCAAGACGGCAATCTTGATTTCATTATTAGTAATTAGAACAATAAATATGAAAATTTAACTAAATTCATCTGTTGATGTGCAGATTGGAAGAGATACCTTAACAAGCATGGTAAAATGGGGAGATGTACGAGAAGGTGGAGTTACAGTTGAGGGCCGGGAAAGGACAAAGACAGAGCCTAGGCTATAAGCGATGTGGTCCATGCATTATACCATTAAGAAAAGGTTACATAATATGAGATATATAAAACATAGGATAACGAAGCGTGCATTCCCACGAATTTTCTTTCATTTCAAGAAAAAGCAAGCCAAGGGCCTGTCTCGTTAAAAGCAGAGAATCTTTATCTCCCATGACACCCCCCAAACGCTCTCCCCTACATCTTGACCTTCCCTTTTCAGATATCTTTGACCCTCTGCCCTACTTTCTACATACCCACAAAATTTTGCTCAACTTCCAATTCTTCCTAGTTTTTTACGAAGTCCATCTTCTTATTTAAATTTGGTCAGAGGAAAAATAAAATAAAAGAGGAATAGGAGATCGAGGGTATGAACAGATTTGCAATTATTTGTCAGGGAAAGCTCACGAAAATAGGATTTCAAAAAAGAATACAGTGGCCACAACTAAAAAACAAACACATAAATTAAAAACAGAAGGCCATAAATTAACTAGGCTGTTGGGTTTGTAATGAGACCATACTTCTTGAGGTGACCAGAGGAGACATCAAACATGTAACTCAGGAATGGGCTCCACGTGCTTTTGGCTATGAAGCACATGCTTGGCTTTGACTAATGCCAACGGTACCATCAACTAGTTACGGTTTCAAATAAAATATTGCAAAACCAAACATGTCCTTTGTCTTTTATTACATGTCCTTTGTCTTTTGTTTTCTTGTTTTCTTTTTGACCTTTCTGAAGACAAATTCATCAAGAATCCACTAAAAAACTAAAAAACATAGAACACTATTCAAAACACAAACAGTTTCACAGCTATAAATTTTAGTGGGATTAGAAATTCACTATTTTCATTGGAATCGCAATTTATTCTGCATTCATGCTATGACACACTACCGCAGAAAATTTAAAAATTAATTAATACATGCATTGAAGAGAGATCGAAGTTTTGCAGCGAATGTACTTTGTGAGTGGACCAGAATCTTTTTTTTTTTTTTATTTCTTTTCCTAAGAGGAACATTAAAAAAGGTACTATTCCGACACTGGCAATGCTAACTAAATATAGAAATGTAAGACTTACACGATCGAGCAAGGCAAACGAGACATACGCATGAATAGAGCCCCCCAAATCATGCTACATGATTTCCCAACACTACTGCTAAGTTTATTAAAAAAAAAAAAAAAATGGGTCGCACATGTACTGGATTCATTCATCAAACATTTGAGTATTAGAAGATTTGAAAGGAACCCACAAATTTTCTAGAGATAAGAAAGTTGAGTCAAAAGTAGGAGAAATTCTCTAAAGCATAAAATGATATATATTCATGCCAATAAAGGGAAAAGGAAATCTCCAAGCCAAAAGAGCCCTTTTCATAAGATATGGAAAGATGGTCCAAAATAGACATTTCTAAAGTGGTAAAAGGGAGGAACTAATTTTGCCAAGAAGAAAACCACACCCTTCTTGAAAGGGACATGATTTTGTTAGAAAATGACTCATCATAAAGCAATTGCTTTCACAAAACAGTTTCTTCTCGGATGCTTACTATTATCTCAGCATTCATTCAAATCCTCCTATTGAGCTTAATTTTCTTAGAAAATTATATTATATTTTAAAAAAAAGAAGAACAGAATCATATCCTCCTATTTAGTTTTTGGCAGGTGCTTTGACTCGATCAATAACTTGTCCATTTCAGGAACAACACCATCTTTTCTTTTCTTTTCTTTTCTTTTCTTCTTTTCTTCCTGTTTTCCAATTTAATGATTCTAGCTATTTCCTAATGATATACGAGCTAGAGAGATTACCCATATTAACAAATGCAACAAATTTTGGCATCACAAACGAAATCTCAATCAAGAATTCGCAAGAAAATTTCTCCAGAAAGAAAAAGAAAAAAGAGAAGCATGAAATGATGGAAACCGCGAACATACCTGAAATACATTGGCGAGGGCAGGAGCGGCTGCAAGGCGGCCAAAGAGTGAGAAGCGTCAATGGCAACTTGGGCAGCAAGAGCTTCAACAAAGGCTCCGGCCAGACCTCGTTGACGGCACGCCTGCGAGACGATGATGGCCCTTCAAATCACCCTCTTCTTGCACTAGTGGCGCCAACGCCACTGCCTATTGCCATTGCCGTCATGGGAAGACGAAGATGAAGAAGAGGAAGAAGTGGAGGAAGACATTTACAAGAAGTGAAGCTATAAAAGTGAGAAGAAGGAACAGAAAGGAACAAGGATAAAAGGTGGAGATAAAGACACAAAT